>JANUWG010000869.1:0-10214 GCA_025175695.1 Eugenia klotzschiana | reverse complement strand
TCTCATTGTTGGCAGCACCAACAGAAAATATCCGAAAGATTTGCCTTTCATTCCGCTGCATATTTGAGCCTCGCTTCCTAAAAGGACCAGCTCTTGAAAGTTCTGTTTCCTTTGCTTGAGATTTTAAGAAGTTCTTATACTGAAACCAACAAACAAATGAATAGCCAGCAGCAGGAGGCCATGATCTTTCTCCTAATGACACCTGGATAGACGCATGCCCAACTTTCTTCATGTCCAACTCCACAAACGGTGCCAGTGAAACATTCTCTGAAGCCATATCTTCCAGAAGAATTAACTTTTCCATCATATCAACAAGAATATGACTAGAACTCATCAGTCTCGTCTGGAAAATGTACCTAACAAGCACTCGGACTTCTGAGGCAGACAACCTGCTTACATATATCCGAACACTTGATTAACTCAGACATAACATACATCAAGAATACATTTCAGAAACCTAAAAACTGAATGATGCCCACCTGTATGCCCCAAGAACTTCCACAATCTTCAAAGCATATGAAAGTAAAGGAGATGAGCCTGACATAAACGGATGAATAATCTCCAACAACAGTTCCACACATCCTAACAAGATAAAAGAGAGGTAAATAGCACAAAAACATTGAATATGTTATGAATAGCAAAAAATATAGGGTGCGACTCGCACCTACAGACGTTAGATTTTCTTGATTAAAGGAGCCAGCACGAGCAAGCTTTTCAATAAGGTTGAGCACTTCTAGCTGCACCTTTGGTGTAAAGAGCAACAGCGAACGAATGAGAACTCTGACTGCACCAGCATTGTACACTCGTTTCTCGTTGATGTCCAATGTACCAGATGGGGTTACAAAGAGAAAATTAGCAGATTCACTTTTAGTCAACTCAGGTGATCTTGCATTTTCGAAAGTGAAAAAAGGTGGCAGCATAATTTCTAGTGCAAGTTCCACCAACAATTGTATTACTTGCTTCTCACACTCAACACACAGCAAGCTTGATTCTGATAGAAGATCAAAGAAAGTTTGGGACGATATAACTGTATGCAGTTTGATTCTATTGACTGCATTATCACACACTCCTGCTGTCACAACCCGCAATAAATACGTAAAGACCTTGATATAAGTTTCCAAATAAGGATTTGTGTTCCCTTCTTCGCTTCTGAAATCATGAAGAACAGTTAGAAGAAGTGAAAATCCAGTTGCTTCACCAAAAACCTTCTGAGCTGATTCATTTGCTCCAAGGATGCGCCACACGGTCCCCATAGTGTCACATTTTGCATCATTTGTCAGTCTATATTGACTTCCTGAAACACTGGTAACCATTCCACTCTTGAGGACATCAACAACCGCGCTCAGCTCTTCAGAATGAGCCTGCAAGAGATCAAAAGTCAATCATTACCTTAGTGATGGCCAACAAAAACAAATAGGAATATAACAATGCGGTTTTGATTGTACATGAAACTAATATGAAGATATTGGAAGGCATTATCATTGATAAAGCTATAAGCAAAAATTAAAAAAGATCGAATGAGTATAACAGATAATGCAGAAATAATTGACATATTACACTCATCATCCCGTGGGTTATTTCTGGTTAGTCGTGTGCTTTTTTTGAGTGAGAAGAAACTATTAACTAAATCAAACACAAATTCATTGAAAGGGCTGGCTAAATTGACAATTTACCAAATTTTGTCGAGACCATGGTAGCAAAAGGGAGTTCTTTCATTTGGGTAAGAAGAAATTTTCAACATAAATAAAGCATTCATTCCCATCTTTTGAAGGTAACAGTTACTTGCATATCAAAAGAGAGATGGAGTTTTCCTGAGAACTTCAACTTTTGAATACGAGAGCATGCGAAACGTTTCACCAAGATGCAGGGGCTATTGTTTTATCTCAAAGACCACTAAAATGGGCAAAGGAAAAAGAAATGATGATGACAATTATGAAAGACAGCAAACCTGCGAGATATCTTCAATAACCAAACATGACAGCACCCTGAGGGCCCCTGGACGATGAATATCAGATGCCAGAAAAGGAAGAATGGAGGGCACACCATCTGCAGTACGGAATGCTGCTTGGTTGGTTTCAGCTTTCTTTAGCAGAGATACCAAACAGTCCCATGCAATCGAGATTGTGCCCTCAATGTCAAAAATAGGAAACTTCCCAGAACCAGATTCCAAGAACTTTGGTGAAGATATAATGACATCTTTACTGTCCAAATGCTTCTGGAAGCTGCTAGAGCTGGATTTTCTCTCCAGGTTATTGGTGTCCCCACTATGTTGGTCTGGACCCAAAAGATACTTATGCTGCTTAAGGTCATCTAGCAGAACCGCCAACACCCCTACTTCTCGCAAAACTTTCTTGTATTGTTGATCAAAGGACAAAAGTTTCACAAAGAAGGAAAGAATCGTCTGCTTTAATTCTGGTGTTATCGGCTGCTGCAATAGGCAGCTTAGCGAAAGCAATTCTTGCTCAGGAACACAATTTGCAACTGTTACTGCATATTCAAGAATTTTCAGAATAATCTCCTGAAAGGATGGAGGAAAACCGGCCATGTTTTGGATGAAAAGTGGAACCGTGCGTAATTGTTGACATAACTTGTAGTTTTCTAAATGGCTTGAGAATATCTTAAACATTCTGTTTAGTACTTCCTCCTGTAATTCCCTATTGTCTGCTTTGAGAAAAATTTCCTGCAGCACCTGGATTGCTTCAAGGTCCTTAACTTTATTGTCTCTCACCACATCAGCAATTCTGTCAAAAGAGGATGTGCGGCTCCTGTTGTGGGCCGTACTTTTCGAATGAGAAGATTTGGGTCCTTTCCCTCCTGAAGATACCATTGCTTCGGTAGGTCCAGTTTGAGCCAGATTAACAAGAACATCGAGTAATCTTGAAAGCGCTGGGGACAGATTTCCTTGCACAGAATCCTCTTTATTGGGAAGCTCATGTCTATCTAAAAGTGCATGAGAACCATCCGAAGAATAATCGTTGTCAGAATATGACTTTAGATAGGTTGGCTCAACAGTCCGAGCTTTCTGCATGCTAGACATAACCAATGCAAACTGAGCAAGGAAGGGATAACCATGAGCGTTGTGGATATCCTCTCTTAGCCTGATTCCGCCAGCCTCTATAAGTCAGAATGCGCATCGAAAATTAGTCAGAAAGCAGTGAACAAAGAGCCAGAACTGAAACAGTAAAATAATGCAGTAAATGAAATTGTTCTGAGAATCACTAACTCTTGAATCAGAAGATTAATTTAGATTAACGTACCAGGTCTGTATGACAGTTCTACACATTCAAGTAACAAGTCCACAATGCCCATTGTGTAAGCAGAATCACCACAGTCAGGATTGAAATCCTTCACAGCCATCAAGAGAACTTTTATCTGCACGCAAGAAATCATGTTACTGGACGTAAAGCCAGCTGAGACATAATCAAACAGACAACTCAAGAAAGGTCGGGTAAAGCAAATCAACAATCAGGGATGGAGCTGAATATTTTGTGGGTGGAGCAATCAGTTAAGGACAGGACCTCTAAACAGAGTTTTTTGATTTGGGCCCCTCAATAAAGTAGGTCTTGGTCTAATCGAGGAGAAGATATGAGAAGCGTCTTTAGATGATTTAACCATGTTGAATGAAGACCTTTGAAGGCTCCAGAGAGGTGATGCAATTAGGGGATACAGACATGGGTTCAAAATATAATGGGAAGACCTAGAAGGACGTCAAAGGAGATGATAAAGAAAGATATGGAGTATTTAGAGCTCACAAGCATCTTATACAGAATTGAGCATAATCATATTATAGGACTCATATTGTCGACCCACTTAGTGAAAATACGATAACTCTTGAGATCATGGCTTTGTTTGCTTTCTCAACAACAAAAAAATCTTAGAGATCATGACACATTTCTAAATCAAGTCTGATGGGTGAGTTGAGTCAATTAACTGAGAGAATCCAGATCTTATATTCTTTTTCTATGTTGGAATATACTAATATGTAAAGTAATGTAAAGAGAGAAATTATAGAATCAACAAAATTGAAACCGAATTTTAAGTTTTGGGCTTTCTTTGCTGTGATTTGAACTTCCCGAATTATAAGAAGGTTCAGTTTCCAGTCTCAAATTCTTCGTAAGGACAACACTAAACTGATGAATGAGTTCAGAAATATCTACGTAAAGTTCTAAAGTATACATGGACTATAGGCAGAATAAAAATTCAAGTGGTGTCAAATGACCACGCTAAGAAAAGGGAAACGCCCTATCTGTCAGCAATCAACCCCACTTATAGAAGAATATGGAGCAAGTTTTCCAAATCATTCTATGGTTTCGACAACACAATAAAAGTTATCATTCTCCATTACTTGGAGAACCACTTAGAAATTAAACTTGCGCTTCACACCGCCAGTACAGATTACATAATATCATTTAACAGGCACATTCTTAATTCTTTTTCAAAACACTAAAAGAAAATATCCTTTTAGATGCCATGATCAAGCCAGAAACCAAACTGAATGGGGATTATTTCCAAACGTCTGTTTAAGAAACAGGGACTGAAATTCAGGACAATGAAGGTTGATCAATAAAAGGTAAGGAGAATGCCACCATTTTTCAGCAAAAATAAATAAGGAGGATATGCGCATACCAAATGATGCTTGCGAATATACTTGGCTGTAGATCCATTGTCATTGACCAGAAGCAGACCCAGTATCTAGCACAAGGTAAAACCATTTATAAGAGAATTAATATCAAGAGGGAAAATCTGCCACATCAGACACAAACACACACACATACGCATGTATGATCTTTAGGGTCCTTAAAGTGGCAGTGTTGCAGATATACCAGAAATAGTTATGTAGTTACCTGCATAGCATGTCTATGAAGCTGTAGGCTGTGAAGGGGAAGAAGGCCTTCCTTAAACTGCGAAAAGACTTTCAGAGAACCATTGGCCACCGTATCAAAAAGTAACTGTAATGAATCATCCTCAATCAAACTCTGGGCTGCTGAAGGATGGCTTGCCAATGCTTTCATAATATGCACGACGCTTCCCTCTACCTGCAGCCACATCCATATCAGCAGTGCAGAACAAAAATATATCTCTGAGACGCATAAAGTATATGTAGCATGCAGCAGAACTTCAAAATACCACCTTTCCAAAGCAAACAAAGGTGATCATATAATGCAACTACTCAAATGTTATCACTTTCTTGAGAAAGTCAGATACTTTCTGATTAGACTGCAACTTCAGCGAACTGCTCACGCTAAAGAAGATTCATCTTAGGTTCACTGGCTCACCACACAACATAATAAAACAGCCAAAAACTCTAGAGGATATCAAGACGCATAAAGTCCAAATTACATTAAGTAAGAAGTTAGAAGACTTCGTACAGGAAAAATTTATGCAACTACAAATATAAACAAGCAGAAGCAGATTGCCCTCACGTAGGAAAAAGAGTAAGAGTTAACAAGCTAATGAGATAACTGACACTAGCATAGTGCAAGTACTTGTTCGATAATCCAAACCGAGTAGCAGCCTCAGTAAATATGGATACTTATATCACCATGTGGCCAACTGAAGCCTAAACAAAATTCTGGCATATAGCACATAGCTTTCTTGCTTCCGGTAAATTCCTGATAATCACAATCAATCTATACATGCATTCATGATTTAATTTTGACAGAAATATGCGTTTGGTGTCATCTTGTATTTGCTTAACTTTTTTATATCAACCGCAACTTATCATCTACTTGTTGCACCCCCAAAATGAAAACAGAGTCATCCTCACCTAGAAAAGTGTTTTCCACGAAAATTAGTTTGAGATAACCATAATTTAGCATCAATCTCCAGGTTTTTTGTATCCATAAAAAGAAGAAAGGATATCAGCTCAGAGCTCAACACCACTTTTCTTCTATGCATCCAAGAAGTCCATATTCTTTTTTTCTTCTTATTCATGTGTGTATCTAGTCATCTGACCAGGGCGGAGGAGATACTTTAACCACCCCCCTCATGCACAATCGTAATGGACAATATGAAGAACATACATCAAATGGAGGAAATAAGGTGAAAATGAAGCGACACGAAGTAAATCTCTAATTGAGGCAGTGAAGAATTAAAAACGAGCGGTGAAACCAACATAAGCCAAGTGCGAACACGTTTGTTCTAAAAACTGCTATTAGAGAATGATGCGGTTTTCTCCCCCAGCCTTAACAAAATGTGACGATCAGAACAAGAAAAAAGAAGCTGAGCGAAGTCTTCAATCGCTTTTTTGAACCTAGTTTATTTAATAGGAAAAATAGACAATACAGCATCTGAGCACTCCTCTCATTCTAAACAGACTAAAGGCATGCATTACTTAACAGCACATACATATTCGTCATAGATATCAAATCAAAGTCAAGTTAAAGTTTGTTTAGCATGAACTAAATGTGAAGTTAAAGAAACAGCATCAACAATTCTTATCGAGGTCTAATAACTAAGGCCCCAACGAACAAGAAGTTCCATGAGATTACTGTTACTATAGAACTAATTCGCACAAAAGCTGCAAAATCAAAATATCCATGACTACAGGTCATTCTAATCCACACTAGGGAGGGACATAATGGACAGCCATCAAAGTTTGTAACAACTGCACAGCTAGTATATACATCATTAGAATAGAACAACTGAAGGTAAATTTACCTCAAGCCGCCGGACTTGCCTTAAGTCCTTATCATGATCCTTTTCAGCTTCGCTGACAGTCACCTTTGACCGTTCATGAGCTCTATCAGGACCCAAAAGGGCATTGAGAACGTGAATTAGACAACAAAGGATCCCAGAATCAAGAAGTGATTGCTTGTCGATCGGCTGCAGATAATTTCACGGAAAATGAAAAGAGGAAAGAGAAGGGGTTAATCTACCTACACGTTATCTCAAATGCTAAGAAAGGAACAAGTCAAACTTCACACTTAACATTGCAACACAGTTAAACAGACAACCTATAGTCCAAAGCAGACATTTAAACTCAACCCTAATGCTGCGGCTACATCTTAGCTGCGCAGAGAAGCTTCAAAAGAGGGGGAAAAAAAACCAGCAACATACAAGTTCAAACAAGGTATAACTAGCAATGATCAGAAAAATTTTGAAATGCATCAGTCATGTGAGTAAGAATATGCAAAAGTGCAAAATAGTTGCAAAAATTATATACCCCAGAAACAAGTACTTCGACTGCAGTTAACAAGTTTGCCCCAGGAGAGATGCTGTCCTGCAATATATTACATGAAAATGGCATTACAACACTGCAACTTGACATGGGAAAAATTATAAAAAGGAACTATATATTCGAGATTAGGATCCATCCGGCCAACCTGTGTAACTTCTGAAAAGAACCTTAAAATGTCTACCACATTCAAGGATCTCGTTTTGCTGCTAATTTTCAACTTTTCAATATCTGTAACAAATGCTCTTCCCACAACAAATGAGAAAATGTGTGTTTCAACTAACCTGTCATAAATGTAAACAAGACAGTTACATAGAGAAAAGGAGTAAGGCAATTGTAATACTCGCAATTAGAATAACATGGCAACAACAGCAGGCAATCACCATAGAAACTATTATAAAAGAAAAATAAAAAATAAAAAGGAGAATTTCTTTCAAAACGGACATTAATATATTACCGATCATGTTGCCTAAATAACCATCATGTCCCCACAAGCAAAAAGAAAAGTAGATATAATGTCCTCAAATAATGTTTCCATGAGATTGTGAAGGAACTTGGATGAGCGCTCAATTAACAACAGTTGACTAACCCAAAATGTCAGGAATAAGTATCACAGACTACAATTCAACTCAGAATTCCTGTCATCGTAACTGTGACCTCAAAAAGGACAACCAGAGTTTGATTGACAATGAATGCAACCATTTATCAAACCAATTGTGATCCTTGATCAACATGACAAGAAAATAAAACAAATCAACCAGCCAAAGTATACTGTCAGGGAAAAAAATAGAAATGTAGAGCAGTTGCTGATTCATACATGGTAACTAACTGTGCAATGTTAGCATGCTGCTTCACTAATCTACAAAAAGCATCTACAGTCAAATTCAACGCCGCTTCTTTCTCCTGTGACAACAATTGAAATAAAATTAGCTCAATGAAGCAATATCAAGGTTTGGAATAACGAATTTTCTATAAAAATAGAAAAGAAATGGCAAAAGAATTTAAATCGATCAAAGGACCTTTTCTGAGCTGGATGAGCGGAACTCTTCCCAAAATCTTTTAAAGTCCAATTCCAGCTCGTGGTTGTCCCTGTTTTCAAAAGGAAGAACCAACAGCAGAAAGGAACGTCATATATAAATCTCATAAATTAGAACGTGATCACCATGATAAAAAACTTTAATGAACAAAATAGTCATAAGCACCCCACACAATCAATGGAAACCTCAACTCCACAACTTTTTTCTTCTCAAACAACAGGAAAAGGGATAATAAACGTATCAAAGTCGTGAGACTTTACCCAAAAAAAAAAAACATATCAATGTCCTGAGACATGTAGTTGAACCCCGATTGAAAGGCACACTATTTGCCCTTAATCGTAAGTAAAGAATCAAGATAAGCAAATCTCAACAGCCATCTGGGACTATCAGGTGCCACACCAAGGCAATATGGTATTTAGCTCAGGGAAATTTAGGGACAATGAAGCAAGTCTCGACAATAATCAGTCAGACAACTAATAGAGATGCAAACTGAAAACCTTAGCAGGTTTCAAAGAGAAAGTCATGGTTTTGGAGCACATTATTGATCACAACATGAGGTGTTCATCATCAATCAAGTAGCAGGAATAATTTTCTATGGTTCTTTTGGGGTGTGGGGGAGAGTTGCCCTATCAAATCACACGCTCGTGTATCGTGTTTTCCTCAATATTAAAATTCACCACGCCCACCATGATAGTCTGCTCTATTTTCCTGCTTCAAAAGCACTTAAGTTTCGCTGCTGGAGCATGCCTTTAGGCAACTCTAACAAAGCAAGTATCTCAGTTCACAGTTCTCATCGAAAATCAAAGCATTCTTTTACACATATGGCCGGACAAGAACCAAAAACCAGTAAAGGAAACCACTCTTGTGGTGGTCCAATATTCGTGCCAGCCTCAGTCCATTGTCAAGGGCAACTCACTATCAATAGATTTGGGAGACAGTATTGCATTTTCCAATGTCATAAGACAACCTACAATAGCCTGTCACCGGACTCCTATTAATACTTCTAAAGCAAGACGTCTAATCTTCACTATAATGTCACTATCTACTTCAGAATTTTCTAATTCCCCCAAGAAAAAATATTAAAATCAGCAAAGTGGAAAAGGAAAAAACGAGCAAAACCTATTTTAGCACATGAAGAGATCATGTGATATTAAAAAAAAAACACACAGAACAGGCCCTTTTTCACTTCGCTTATCAAATACTATTTTTGTACTCCCTCTCACGAGCTAAACAGACTCTCCCTACCCAAAATGAGCCTGACCACGAAAAAAACTTAGGATCCTTTAAAACCCCGCAAGCTAAAGTGAAAAGAACTGCTAGTAGTGAAGAGGCAGAAGACATCAACGAGGACACTTGTTTGACCGCATTACATCTCAAAGCAAACGGGTAACAAAAGCGATCGAAATCGCCCCAGACATACGAGAATAAGGCCGAACGAAGCATGTTAACGGAACAGTTTACCTTGCAGGAGAGGAAGCATAGTCATAGTGGACGGGAGGGACGACATGGAGATCATTGCGGCCGGCGGACGCCGGGGAGGAGGACGAGGCGGTCGAAGTTGGAGATTGCGTTAACCCGACCTTCTCCTTGATGTCCTTAAGCAATGTTACCCATTTCATTGTTGACAGAACGACCCCTCCTCAATCACTTAGCTCTCTTCCTCCCTTTCTCATCCGCCAAACAAAATGACCGGATCTCCCCACCACTCAATCACCAACCGATCTCCCAAAAGCTCAGGCGACGACCGGAACAATCCCAAATTTAGGAACAAAAAGTAAAGGAAGAAAAGTCAAAATCGAAGCGTGTGCAGCTGAAACTCGGACGCTGTGCCAATGCCAACGTTCGATCGAAGTGGAATCAGAATCAGCGCGGCGAGATCTGTTTCCTTATTCTCGCCCGACACTGATCTGTGATTCTTGCTGCGCCCGATCGCGCGGTCGAAGGGGGGGCAAGGAAGGCAAGAAAATTTTCAAAAAAAAAAAGAAAAAGAAAAGGAAGAA
>JANUWG010000868.1:0-10214 GCA_025175695.1 Eugenia klotzschiana | reverse complement strand
TCGCACACCTCGACTGATTCTCGAGGAGAGCTAGCGCAGCATCCCACCGCCACGACTCCCCACTTAAATCACTAGTGCTCCGCGGGGGTTTTGAACCCAAGACCTAAGGCATTGTGCAAACGCCGAGCCCACAAATCCCAAGCTCTTACCAGCGAGGCCACCGATAAGTGGGTGTACAAGGCTTTCTTTAACTTGTAGATATGATCAGAATTCTTTGGGTCTTTGAAGCCAGGCAATTGTTCAACGTATGCTTCCTCTTTGATATATTCATTAAGGAAAGCACTCTTGACATCCATCTAAAATGGTTTAAAGCCATAGAAGTATGCATAAGCAAGTAATAGCATAATGGCTTCTAAACTGGCCATAGGTGCATAGGTCTCGTCATAGTCAATTCCTTCTTCTTGTGAGTAGCCTTTTGCAACCAACCTTGCCTTGTTCCTTGTGACTCTACCTTCGTCATCAAATTTGTTCCTAAAAACCCACTTTGCGCCTATAATTTGATGATCTTTTGGTCTCGATATAAGCTCTCAAACCTGATTTACCTTGAATTGATATGATTTCTCTTGCATCCCCTCTATCTAACCTTCAATAGAGAGTGCATTTGAGACATCCTTTGGCTCTATCTCAGAAAGGAGAGCTAATGTGTTCATCATTTCTTTAATAGAAGAGTGAGTCTTAATTCCTTATTTGACATTTCCAAAAACAAGCTCCATTGGATGTCTGGATTTATGTTTCCAATTGTGATTGAATTCGTCACCTTAAACATCATTTGAGTTAGTGGAACCGGACGGATCTTTAGTGGAGTCATGTTGAGTAGAGTCATCAACTCGAGTAGAATCAGACTGTTCAGACTTCTCCAGGCCTTGAATATCATCACTCATGGGAGTACATCCTTGTTTTGCTTCTTCTTCAACATTGTATAGGACACCGTTTTCATCAAATTTCACGTTCATTGTCTCATCCACAATGCGTGAATTTTTGTTGAAGATCCTATAGGCTTTGCTTGTTGTCGAGTATCCAAGGAATATAGCTTCATTTGATTTCTTATCGAACTTACTAGGTCGATCATTTGCATTTTTAAGCACAAATCATTTGCATCAAAAGATTTTGAAATATGAGATGTTTGGTTTGCTACTTTTATAAAGTTCATAGGAGGTTTTATCTAAGATAGGACTTAGAAAAACACAATTAATGAGATAGCGCGCAGTTGAAATTGCTTTTGTCCAGAAATATGATGGCATTTTGCTCTCAATTAACGAAGTACTTGCCATCTGTTGCAAAAAAAAATGATTTTTCCTCTCTACAATTCTATTTTGTTTTGGAGTATAGGGAGTCAAAAATTTTGTTGTAAATCATTTTTAATGCAATAGTCTGAAAAACTTTGATTTTTCAAATTCTCTTCCATGATATGTTTTAATGCAAGAAATGGGGAAACCTTTTTTTTATTTTGAACCAACTTTGCAAAGTTTGAAAAACATGTAAAGGCTTCATTTTTGTGTGCAAAAAAAAAAAAAGATCCAAGTAAAATGAGTAAAATCATCAACAATAACCAAATAATATCTCTTACCACCAAAGCTTTAACTACAAATAGGTCCAAAATTGTCCATGTGTAGAACCTGCAAAGCACGAATAGTAAAAACAAAATTGATTGGTTTAAAAGAATTTCTTGCTTGCTTGCCAAGTATACATGTAGTACACAGTTCTAACCTTTCGTATTTTACAATTGGTAAACCTCGCACAAGCTTTTTCGAAGATAACTTTGCCATTTGTTTTAAGCTAATGTGCCCCATCTTTCTATGCCAAAGATATGTTTCTTCTTTGATAGAGATAAGGCACCTATCCACATTTGAGCTCACATTTAATAGATAGATGTTTTCGTGTCTTCTTCTAGAGAAAGTTTGTGTATTGTTATTGCTTAAACCTGTGCATTTATTCTCTTGAAAGTTAATTTTGTAGCCAATGTTACAAAGCTGACTAACACTGATCAAATTGTAGCTAAATCCTTCAATAAGTGAGACATCATTGATAATGAGTTTTCCTATCTTGATTGTGCATCTGCCAATGATTTTGCTTTTGTTGTTGCCTCCGACAGATACACTTCTACCATCGACTTTAGCGAGTTCTGAGAACTTGCTTGAATCTCCTATCATATGTCTTGAGCAACCACTGTCTAGGTATCATTGATTCTTCTTTTTCTTTGGTACCTACAAAGAGTGAGCAAATTCATGCTTTTTTTTTTTTTTATAATGTTGAATGGTGAATCATGATTAATCTTCAGGTCATTTCGGATCTATCAAGTTGCCATGTACAATACTTCACCCATATTTTCTGTCTGATGTTGCTAAGCTGCTGAATAAGATTTGCCCAGGTTGTAAATCTGTTCGGCAAGATCTACGGGTTAAGGTCAGGTACCTCATCTTGCTGCTGTCCATTCAGATATATTTGGTAGAGTTATATCTTAATGTAAGTAGAATTTTTTACTGTTATTGCCTGCAATTCCTTTTTCTTGTCTTGTTTGCTCAGCATTGGAGCAACTCCAGGAATGAAAATTACTCCACTGAAAAACCTAGATGAAGAACTGTCTGTGGACTCAATAACAATTGATTAAACTCAAAGACCCATGTATGATTTTGGATTGGTCTGATCTACCGTCTCAAATATGTTTCTGGATAAGAGCCTATATCTTTGTCCTACAAGATTTAATTTGTCTTCAGCAGGTTGAGTAGGTCCCCCTTTCCTTATTCTTTTCATTGGCTTGAACAGTCAAAGGGACTGCGAGATGAATCTGATAAATGTGCGATTTCATGATCATGCCAACAGTCTACACTGCTTTCAACATTGGTGTGTTTCAAGGTTTAAATATCGTATTACAAAATCTGCAGGGCTATGTTTCTTCTCGGAAAGAAGTTGAGGAGGTTAAGAAACCCCTTTGTGAGTTTAGAATTTGAATGGCGAAATTATACCCCTGTTTCTGTCCAAAATAGTGGCTGGGATTGGTAAATTGTTGTATGTATGTTTATCTAGTTGTGGATTGTGGAACTTGCCAGTTGGAATACTTCCTATGTACCATACACCATGAAACCCAATGCTGTTATCTTGTGGCTCTTGTCTAGATTTTACTTATTTATTCTGGTGCATGATTAGATATGTCTCTGGGACATTCTTGCTCTACTTTGTTTACTGTAGCTTGGACAATGTAAAGTGCATTGTAATCATGCTGTTTTTTTTTTGGGTGTTTTTATTTGAACCCAAATGTCTTTTTGACTTGCTTCCTCTCACTTATCATGAAAAACATTATGCTTTCTCTTGTTAACATGTAATATTTAGGGCTCTATGCCTTTGTCTCTGCTAATGCTTCACCTTTTCCACTTTGCACTTTAATTTACCAGAAGAGTAGTCCGAATCAGGTACATCATGGGACTAGGGGTTGCAAATACTGTCTCGTAAGTTAATTTTATATTTCTATAAGATTCTCCTTTCAAATTTGGCCTTCATAATTTGGTGGTAACTATTTGTGCATTGAGCAGCCCACTCAAATAGATTGGTATCCGCCTATGAAGTTCAAAGTGTCATCTAAGGATCATTTCAGAAGAACTGCCATCATTGTAGAAATAGATGAAAGTTTTAGAAGGAATGTTCAAAAGAAGTTGAACAGGAAAACATGGCCCACTGATTACTGGGACTTTATCCCAAAAGATCTGGAACAAGAAGAAAGTTGTCAGAAACAAGACAAAAGGATATTATCGCATGCTCAGGTGACTCACCTCTAGGTTGTCTCAATTTGTTGTTATTTCCTGTATGAAACTGAGAGTGAGACATTTAGTGGACAATATATATGATAGACATCACCAAGTGTTGTACGTGCAAGCACTTACACTATTCAAGTTCCATTGGATATGAAATTGATTGGTTTCAATCAACAGTAACTACAGGTTCTTTTCAGAGGACGCTATTTTAAATCTTTCTGGGCGAAGGGTAATGAGAGAGAGACATATTATGGTTTGTACTGTGTTTAATAGGAATTGAACAGCATGATGCTGCCGTCAGCTGACATAATTTCTCTGCCTCATGCCTTGTCTCCTTATCCTCTTACTTAATTGTGCTTAGTGAATCTCTTTCCATCTATATAATATACTGCTCTCTGTCTCACACGCACAGTCATAATTTAATTATTGTCTCGGTAGTTAGCTTGATGTACTCTTGATACACTTCTTCCTTTCAGGTTTATCACTTATTGAATGGTGTTGATCCTACTTTCATTAGAAAGTTTATCTCAAGAAAAGATTCTCTTTTTCTCAACTGTTTCCCGGTAACACCAAATGGTCATCGTGTGACTGAAGTTACTCATGCATTTTCTCATGGACGGCTGGTCCTTGTAAGTCCTTTTCTGTCTTATTCAAAAGAAAAAGAAGCAAGGTTGAATGCAAATCTCACAATGAATACTTAGTTGCTTACCCACTTAGGGAATAGTCTTGTTATTGATGCTTTCTTTCTTTATTGGATTTTATATGGCTGGTTAGCTGGCTAATTTTGGATGTATTTTTCTCTTTACTGTAAATTTCTTTCAGGATGACCGAACGAGGGTGTACAAGAAACTTGTTGATTTTAGAGGGACAGCGAATGAGTTGGGCTCTCGCGTCCTTGAGTGTCTTAAAGTTTCTAAGGCAAGCTCTGCTATCTTCTGTTAAGACTTTCGAGAATGGTTAAGCTCTATGCTTACTGCTTTATTTTCAAACAGCTGAACCCAGACAAGTTATCGAGTACCGAATCTGCTTTTGCCCAGAACAGAAAGAGCAGGGACTTGGATTTTACTTCTTCTGGTTTGAGATGGATGAAAGATGTTGTTCTCGGGAAGCGAAGTGATTACTGTTTCCGGATGGTTGTGACGGGTAATCCAAACATCAAGCTCAGTGAAATTGGTGTACCGTGTCATATTGCAGAGAGATTGCAAGTATCTGAGACTTTGAATAAGTGGAACTGCGAAAAGTTAAATGCTGTCTGCAGTTTACTGCTGCTTGAAAAGGGTGGCATGCATGTTCGGAGAAAAGGGTGTCTTGTGCGTGTCAGTCGCATGAAAGAACTTCTTTTTGGAGACACTATATACAGGCCATTAAGTGACGGAGACATGGTTTTGATAAATAGGCCTCCATCTATACATCAGCACTCTCTTCTCGCATTAAATGCCAAGGTTCTACCCATAGCCTCAGCTCTTTCTATAAATCCGCTATGCTGTTCCCCTCTTCGTGGAGATTTTGATGGTGACTGTATCCATGGATATATTCCACAATCAGTGGATGCAAGAGTAGAGCTAAATGAGCTGGTTGGTGTGGATAGGCAGTTGTATAATGGGCAAAGTGGCAGGAACCTTCTTTCTCTTGGTCAGGATAGTCTAATTGCTGCTCACTTGATATTGGAGGATAGTGTTTGCTTAAACCGCTTCAGTATCCAACAACTTAAAATGTTGTGTCCTAATGAGTTGCCGCCTCCAGCAATTGTGAAGGTACCTTCAGTTGAAGGTGGAATCTGGACTGGGAAGCAATTATTCCAGATGCTCTTGCCTACAGGATTGGAATGGTTTTCGTCTTCAAATGACATTGGAATTAGGAATGGGGAAATTGTCTTTTCAGAAGGATCTGGTTGGCTTCGAGATGCTGATGACAATCTCTTTCAGAGGCTTATCACTTTTAGCCAGAGTAGGGTTCTTAACGTTCTGCATGATGCGCAAGCAGTTCTTTGTGAGTGGTTGTCCACGAGGGGTTGTAGCGTTTCATTATCAGATTTGTATCTTGCATCTGATTCATTCTCACGGGAAAATATGATTGAGGAAATCAGTTGTGGTTTGCAAGAAGCAGATGAAACATGCAATATTAAACAGTTTATGGTGGATTCTTCACGGGATTTCCTGGCTGGAAATGGTGCAGAAATTAGTGCTATGGCCTTCGGTTCAGAACGCTTGTGTTATGAGAAGCAGAAATCCGCTGCCCTTAGTCAGGCATCTGTTGACGCTTTTAAGCGAGTTTTTCGGGATATACAAAGTTTGGCCTACAAGTATGCTAACAAAGACAATTCCATGATCTCTATGTTCAAAGCTGGAAGTAAGGGTAATCTGCTAAAGATTGCACAACACAGTATGTGTGTCGGCCTGCAACATTCACTGGTTCCATTGTCATTTGACATACCCCATCAACTTTCTTGCACTTCGTATAATAACCATAAGGAAAAGAATATAGATCATCTGCGTGATTCTCCATATCCTCGGTCTTTCATCCCATTTGCAGTGGTCAAGAACTCTTTTCTTTCTGGTTTGAATCCATTGGAGTGTTTTGTACATTCTGTGACAAATCGGGCTAGTTCGTTCAGTGAGAATGCTGAAGTCCCGGGGACCTTGCACCGGAAGCTTATGTTTTTCATGCGCGATCTATATGTTTCCTACGATGGCACCGTTAGAAGTGCTTACGGCAATCAACTCATTGAGTTTTCTTATGGCATTGAGAAGCAATCATCTACTCCATGCAGCAGCAAAGGTAGTCTCTCCTGTGAGAATGCAAAATCTGGGGAAGGGATGGGAGGCCAACCTGTTGGTTCAATGTGCGCCTGTGCCATTTCTGAAGCTGCATATAGTGCTCTAGATCAGCCAATCAGTCTCCTTGAAACATCACCCTTGTTAAATTTGAAGGTAATGTCTACCCACTCACCCAAGCATTCACAGACCTATGCAGTGACATCTATTACTTTATTGCTGAGTGAAGCTGCATCTATTTCGTATCTGCATTTCAATTGTTTCACATTTTGATTATGTAAATGTTGCATATTATTGCTGAGGCAGTGGTCGTTCTCATTGGACAGCATCAGATTCTGTCTTTATTATTCACTTCCATTGATCCTGGATTGCAAACACTCTGTTTGCCCCAAAGTTGGCAGTAGGAATGCGTTTTCCTTTTTGGGGTACACTAGTGATGTAGAGTGCTATAAATGCTGTCATTTTTTTTATTAGGAGTACATAAATCAAGAAAAGTTTTTAACTGTAGCTTGTAACCTCGTCCAAAGAACTAGTCCTTAAAGTTTTTAACTGTAGCTTGTAAACTCATCCAAAGAACTAGTCCTTTTTTTAATTCTGAGGCTTATATATAAAATCAGCAGGTAACTTAGCGATTACGTCGCAGAAGCTTGTGTGAATGACAGTGTGTCTGCCTTTAGTTCCATATGTTCTTTTTGATCATACCTGTTTTCAACTGAAAAGAGAATTTATCTTTTTTCCAACTAAGAGATTTTTGGTCAAGCTTAAATCTAATATACTGCACTCTAGACATGCTGTGTTCTTACCGTTTCAAGTGCTGGAGAAATCGACTCTCCTCTAACTTTCAGCTGATATGGTTTTGTGACCTAAGAGTTCTAGTGGGCAAAGGGTTCACTTGTATTTCTGGAATTGTGCCTTTAACCTTTTGAACTTTCTTGATGTCTTGTCTCTTGCGTCACTTATTTTTTTCTGTTAGTCCATGTCTTGTGTTGTGTTTATTTTGTTCTGGAGGGAGGAGTCAACTTTGGTAATAATCGACAATTGGCCAAAAACAGTACACTTTCGGTATAGAATATCCTGGAAACTTACTTGTAAATGCTGTGATTGGCATACAATTGCTTTGTCTTGTCATTGAGAACTTTTTGTGTATGGGTTTGCACCCTCTTGATACTCTGCAGACTTATAAAATCTCTGCAAAATATAGCTGCATTACTTGTAAGATTTTGAGGAAAGGACTATGCAATTTATATTCATGACTTATTATGACGCATCATGTGTGATTTGTACAGTACAGTCCTTACATAAGCTTCTTAAAATGGGTGGGAATCATAGTCCGAATTTCACAATAGAGGAACTTGAACATTTTTCCCATTCTCGAAGATACAGGTGAACTTTTTTTAGTTGCTGCTAGGGGTTGAACAATATGATGTCTGTCTTGCTTACATATCACTGAAAAGTGAATGCTGACAGTAGTAGGTGAGAGTTGTGTGATCAGATATATTCACTTGATCACCTATAGAGATGCCTTAACAAATTCTTGTATTGGTATACCATGCAGAATGTGCTTGAGTCTGGTACCAAGAAAAGCAACTCGTGTCAAACAATGTCATTATTTCTCTCTAAGCAGCTTGCTAAACATCGGCATGGTTTAGAATATGGAGCCCTGGCAGTTAAAGATTATCTGGAGAGACTGTTCTTTTCAGACATAGTGTCAACCGCAATGATTATGTGAGCATATATAACCCAAGTATTTTTATTATCATTCCCATTAATCTTTCTTGACTTTGAGCATAGTCATAACCTTCTTTACGATAGAAACTGATGTACATTGGTTATTAGTTTCTCCCCAGAGAATTATAACCAGAATTTGGGTCCATGGGTGTGCCATTTCCATTTAAGAAAGGTAACCGGTTAAGTAGATCATTTCTTTTCCAATTTACATCAGACTCCACTCTCTTACATAATTATGTACCACTGCAGGACATTGTAACAAGGAGAGGATTGAAACTTCGTTCTATCATTGGTTCTCTTCAGCGGAGATGTCATACTTTCTTGAAAGAAACAAGAGTTGATCTTCCCCCACTGCAGATAACTATCAAGTAAGCCATTCTGACTGCTTACTGGGTTGGGCGCAGGAGTTGGTCTTCATGTGTAAGAAATTCACTTGCCTGCATCTCCCTTTTTCTGTTTTTTGTGCAAACCTGCTCGCAGATGGTACCGAGCATGTAAGAAACATTGAAGTAAAAATTTAGTTTCTCATTAGTAAATGACAAATCATGGGGACCACCAGGTGCTGTATTTTCCATTTCCATGTTGCTTTCTTAACTTTAGTTAATGTTCAGCCAATTAGATCCTATGTAGCATTTGAATCTAGACTTGCCCTTTGTATTTGCATGAATTCTGTAAGGTCTAGAATGGCATCAGTCGCAATTTTATGTGCTTAGCTGCTCAAAGAGTGTCTATTGGGCCCATGATGCAATGGCTGTCACAGTAATTGTGAAAGCTGCAGCACGGAAGCTGCTTTTTGTATTTGGTTTGTGTTACTACCTAGTGTTGTTACAGCTCCTGAAAAGGAGATATGGAATGAGTTCTACTTTGATGTTCTTCCGAGCTCCAATATCAATCCTACTATCTGGGATCCCTTCTATGATTCTGGCCAAATCCAATCAATCCAGTATGCCTGGACTTATCTGTTTAGCCTCTTATATATTTGCAATGACTCTGCCAAAGTGAATTTTTGTTTTTGGGATTTTTCGGTAGACTGTGTTTCTACTGTGAGATTGGACTATCCATCAAACACAATCCTGTGACTTGGTGATGTATTTGCTGATGCAGTGATTGTTCATTAGCTGGCGAAGAAAGGGAAGATGCAGCTAATATCTTTTGCATCACACTCAACATGGTCGAAGAATCGAGGAAAGTTGCCACACCGCCCACACTTTTGAAAAAACTTCAAGAACTCGTGATACCTTGCTTTCTGGGAACAGTCATTAAAGGTTATCTAGGAATTTTATCTTTTTTTCAATGTGGCTCTTTCACATAAGTTTGCTGAAAGAAAAACTGCATTGGAGTATGATCATTAACTTTTGTTGGTTCTATTGGCTGCAGTAATACATATCTTACTTGTATAGGAGAAGTAGTTTATGTGACAAATATACCGCATGGCGGTCATGACGTGGTATAATTGACCAAATCACCATATCTTGCGTGCTATACATCTCATCCTACTTGGTGCCATGTGCTTATGCATCTCACTTTTGATTGGGTGTTTGAACCACGTGTCCCTGCCACATGGCATATCTGTCGCTTGAAATATTTTCTCCATGCATAGGCCGCCCGTAGAGACTAGTTCACAACTTATTTTTGCTGTTATAATCATAGCATCAATATAGTTATTCAATCAATTGAAAGGTAACGCCATGGGCAACATCAAATAGAAACTGGGAAAGAAAACTTGAATAGTACACGTAAATGTTACTCAGTTCATATATGCTAGATGGGAAATAGACTCCCTGCAAAGTGAGTAGTGTGTAAAACGATATGAGAATGCGATGTACTTTATTTTGTCAATACCAATAAAAATTGCCATGGATCTAAATTGTTGATTGACGTGCTAAATGATGTTTAGCAGGAGTAAAAGAAGGAAAAAGTCAGGGTAAAAGAAACACACCTAATCCATTGTGACTCTACTCTTGAG
>JANUWG010000867.1:0-10215 GCA_025175695.1 Eugenia klotzschiana | reverse complement strand
AGACCACAATGTAAAAATGAAAACAACACTGAAATTAATAACCACGAACACAGCAAACATCAGCTATCTTAATACATTGGCAGCTAAAGATAAATAAAAACCAAAACATAGTAAAAGTGACTGCAATAACAGAAATACGAGATTTACTGCTTCTGAATTTGAATTGATCACCTTAAAATATTTTTAGCTCGTACTTCTAATACTTCACACTTCAAGTCGATTTGATCACCAAGAGATGCTTCACTTGTCTTGAAAGGCAAATTTCCCCTTATGAACAATTTACCTCTCCTGCTTACTTTGCTCTCTAACGAACCAATACATAACCTATTTGATTTCACGTGAAGCGTGCCACCCAGATTTGTGAGAGGTTTACGGAGCACAGGTGAAGATACAGAAGCTCGATGAAAAGATGCAGATCCATCAAGCAGGGGTTGTTCAACTGTACCTCTGACCTGTTCATCAGCAAGTGGTAAGCGTTAGGGCAAACCAGTCACACTGAATGGAAGTTTGCATCAACAAACTATAAACAATTTCATCAAGTCAGAGGAACACACTAATAAATGCCTATGGAATCACCTGAAGCACTATATCTGCATTGCCATGAAGCCAATTGGCATATGGAGATAGAGCCGTCAACAACATCATGCCCCCATCTTTTATATCAGCATCAATCCTTACTTCCCCAACATCTAGGATATTCCAGTTTAAACCTCTGAGGCTTTCAGCTAATTGGGTATCCCACCCATCTTCACTTCTACCTCGAGAGGCTTTCTTTTCACTGGTATCATCCAGAGACGCTCGACCACTTTCCTTCGCCCAGCCAGAGACCCAAGCAGCTTCAGTTTTATCTCTATCAATGTTTTGTTCCTCAAGAATGTTATTTTGGACAAAGGTGACGGGAACACTGCCTTGAATGTGCACATGACCATTATGGATTGCCGGTTCAAATTTCACATTGAACAGAAAACGGCTGGAGGAGGTCAAGGATGCAACAATCTCAGCACGTCCAAGATCAATGCCTCCAATAGCACCATCCAAAAGCCTCACTTGGACATCGCATTCTGGTTTACCAAGACTACCCCTAAGATCTCCTTCCATGTGAAGAATACCCTTAATTGGTGCTAGTAATTGATGCAAAGAATCAATGACATCAGTAGCTAAAGAGTCAACAACATGAACGACAGTAGGGACTAAACTGACAGGAAAATTTAGAACAGCGAAATGTAGGTTGTTTTTCTGGCCTAACAAAGTTCCATCAGCATGGATTGTGGCATTGTCCTTTTGGATAAAAAAATTGTCCAGCCGCAATCCATCATCATTGCTATATGCACCAACTGCCAGAACCCGCTGAGTTTTGTAGGTCCCCCACTCCCAGTCCTCTCCATGAAAGTCAAAATCTGCCTGTAGAGTTCATGCAGTACATATAATTGCCTTGAGCAAGATGAGCCAAGAAATTGCAGACTTGGACATTGAAGGAAACTAAGCAATATGCCATCAAAATGTTTCTGAAATTAAATCACACAGACGTAACTTTTCATTGTCCAATCTACACGCAAAATAATTTGGAAGTACGTTCAGAAATTTCGACATCACAGGACCATATGGAACATGTCCTATTCTGGAAGACAAAGGAAAAAACAAGAAAGAATGCAAACTTAGTGGTATTGAGATTCAGTTATGACAGTAGCTAAGATTGTTACTAAGAGAATTTGACAGGAAAAAAGCCTATTTCCAAACAGGGAAAAGGAAAATTACATCATCTAAGTGCACAAGACTTTTGTCTCCAGCAAAATGCATTCAATTTTTCCCAGTCATACGAGCACAACAGACTCCCAATTTCAGAGCCAGTGTCCTATCTCGTGCTCCAGAGATCTCAATTTTTTGGCTATACGAGTAATTCGTTAAAGGAAAGATATCTACCATTGTATCCCCATTCCCTCCACCACTTGCATCAAGAGAGCCATGCCAGCGACCTCTAAGTTCAGCCAAACCAGGAAGTGTTAAGTCTTCGAGGATCACTTCGTTTGCTGGACTATAGTGCCCACGTATCACCTGAGACACAGATAATTAAACATCATGGCTTGCTGATACAGCTTCATAATGATTAAAATATTGAGCTTTCCCAAGCATCAAACAGTAGCCGTCTAGCAATGCCACTTCTAAATACAAAAAAATAAAGTACCTCAAGGAGATCTTGTAAGCTTTCAGTGCATAATCCCACAGACTGTAAACTTCGAATAAAAAAGTCCTGCAAATAAGTCCAGACCAGATGGTACAATGAATTTTGATGGCATAATTTTAAGTGGAGTAAAAGGGTTAAATCTGGAACGATAAGGGGAAACCAATGGAGATAATTTAATCAGAACAACAGAAGAGAAAGAAAGTTCACAAAAGCAAAGCAACGATTATAAAGTTAGAGGATGCGCAGCAGTCTCTTTGGATATCATATGAAATATTGTAATCCACAAGTTTCCTAAATCTGACATGTCGTCATCTGCTCTGGCAACCTATATTATGGTACTTGTTTGAAGCCAGACTTCAATTGTTTCAGGTTTCAGAATATGGTTTCTAGTGGACGATCTACTTCAGAATAATACTGAAATCAATACTTTTCATCCAACCACAACACAAAGCACCATAATTACTAGAGATGGGCAGTATATGAACTTTATTTCTCGAGTAAGTTAACTTCACTGAAATTTTTGCAAGTCTCGTACTTTTACCAGTTCCAATTTAAGTTCAAACGCAACTATCGAGAGGAATACAACCTTTGATCTAGAATGAAAAGCCGGATCTGTGCTTCGAGAAAGAAGTCTCGCCAACGGAAGCATCTCAACAACCTCAGCCTGAGGAACTTCAAGCCTCATTCTCCATCTTCCCATAGAAGATATAACACTACCCAAATGCCCTGTCATTGCTCTTTTCAACAAGCCAACAGTTTCTTTACCAGCAGGGATTCGTTCCCGGCTGCCAGGCAAAACATATTCGCCTTGAAGTTCATACCGGCTATTGCTTTGCTCTAGAATGGTTTTCTCAACGGTAATCTGAAAAACAGAACAAGAATGTCAGCCAAAGATTTTAAGTCATGAATGGGCAACCTTGTTGTGACCAACTGTAGAATAGGAGTCTGTGCATTGACTGCCTACGAGAGACATAACCTTCAAAGTTGACTAAAGATTACAATCCCACGAAATAACAGTTTAAAGTTCCAACAATGAACCAACAAATGCTACAAAATTAGCAACTAAGCACGCCAATTAAGCTCTAAAAACATAAAGACTGTGATGCAATTAATGAGTCCACAATCAACACCAAAGAAAATCTTCCCAGCTAAGGGTTGCTAATACAAGCAAGGAAAAGAACTACAAGAATTGCAGATATTCTCTCATGCAACTAGTATGCATATATATTACCTGAAAATCAAGCAAAGTGGGATACCAGGCAAAGAAATTGCCAAACATCCAACAACCATAATGCTGATCATGATGTTCTTGAATGACTAAAATGTAAGTATTGAGAAACATCCAGTCATGGGGAAAAAAGAAAGTTTTGAGTCTGGGCACTCACAACATCTCCACTCCATCTAGCGGCTACATCAAGAGCTTCCCCTAGCACACCACTGAATTTTGGGCGAAGCACAGATAAAGCTCCATGACCCCTTCTTTTCTGAAGATTAAGCTGGATTTCCGCCTGAGAAAAACACAGCAGCAGAAAAGAGAGCAACAGCTAAATGTTAAATGTTATCACCAATCTCAAATATATTCCCATACCTGAGAACATAATGCAGATCCTTTGATTAGAGAAGATGCAAGTCATACTAACTATATAACCTTTCAAGACAATTCATTGTTCTAGCAATAATAAATAAGGAATTTCACATTTTCACATCTCATAAGGAATTATAAGAAGGCTGCTATAATGCCTCTCACAGTTAAAAAACCTCAAACTTGCAAATCAAATTCATGATTCTTCACTCATATATATACAGGTGAGGGTACTGGGTCAAAATTTGCAAGTATAGTTTCAGTGTAATTGTAATTAGATGCCAAATCCACCTAAAAGGAGGATCTTCAAATCTCGGGATGTTCCAGTGTAGCTATATATGAACAAAGCAGCACTACTGAAAAGATCATTCTACAAGGAAAAGAAATCAACATGCAACTCTTCATGGGAACTTACCCTTTGAATTATTCCCCGGAGTGAAGCCAACTCCAATTCATCGAGAGGCAAATGGCGCAGCTATATCCAGCAACACAAGAAAGGCAATATCAGTTATTAATTTCCAAGTGATATTTAAGATATTAACCTATGCAATAGCAATTAATCTTCAACACTAATTCCATTGTTTTGTAAAGAACCCGATGAAATCACAAGTACCTCCAAGTTGGCAGTATGTAGAGGTCGAAAGCAAGCATTAGCTCTTAGCTGCCCCTTCTGAAGAGAGAAGGAACACATTTTCCCATTTTGGAGATTTTCTTCACTAGGCCTCAGCGGACCCACAACCTCCAGTGCAAGACTTTCATCTGGTCTTCCTGTGGCGTCCAACTGCATTATCAGACAACCAATAATGAAAAATTAGAAGAAAGTTGTTCCGGAACATGAAATCCAATAAGAACCATCCACGTTGCATCAGGACTACTTTTTCTGCAGTCATTAAAATTTCAACAGCTTAGTTGCCTCCTTAATATTCTGTCTTTAATGCCTCATTAACTAATGACTCCAAAATAATTCCAACAGTGTAACTAACTCCAGACAGGAAGCATATAATTAACTCAGAGAGCACCAAAATCATTTGAAATCATGCAGCATCCGATGCACAAAATGCAATAGCTTTTTTCCTTGAAGGAATTGTAGACAAAGATTTATAGACTTTCCACTTTCCAGCCACTGTGACATCTCTCTCTTGTGACTCCTGCTACAAAACCCTCTGCCATTCCCTGTTTGAAAGCCGCACAAGCACTACTTGCAAGAAGCTTGACTAATATTGAAAAATCTACGAGGCTATCTAAACGAAATAAATGCAGAAGAAAAGCAGACAATATCACAAAAAATGATTTACCTAACAAAGCAAGCTGCAATGCCATGGTATATTGAGATAATTACTTCTTAAATTGACACTGCACAGCCATTACCTTTATATATTCGCGTGAAATTCTCAAGAGCCCTGCCAACCGAGGTGCCAGCATCAACTGGTTCAGTTTGAGACCTGAGATAGAAACCTCACCCACAAGAATCTTTGAGCTCTCTTCAACGTTCGTGTGCACACTTTCCGAACTGTTATCAGTACTCATGTGCCCATTAGAATGGCCCAATGGCGTTGTAACCTTTCCCTGGAACTTTATCCTTCCAGTTGCTTTTAAATGCACAGGTCTTGGAGAGTCAAAAGAATAAGGAGAAGCCAAGCTAAAAAATTCAAAAGCACGCATTCTTAAGTCCAAGTCAACTCCTTCAACAATAAATGGGACAGAGTTCATCGGATTGACATCCCTTTTCTCAAGCCAGTATTCATCAGGATATGATGTTTGAACTTTTGAGTACAACTCAAAAGCAACAGATGAAGAATTGACAGTAATATACTCATGTGAGATAATGATGTCCCCACGAGCATCGCTAAATGATCCCTCAGCTTTTGGTGCTGTCCACTTGATATCAAATCTCCTATAATCATAAACCATCTTATATAAGTCAACTGCAATCCAGATGTAGATTCACTACCTGAACAATGAATAAAATCTCACTCAAATTAGTCGGATCTCCAAAAAGTAGAAGAGAAGAGGTAGACAACTCTTACGGTCTCAAAAGTGACCCAGAAAGTTTAGTCTCTCCGCTTAAATCTCCCAACTTCAGTGGCATTGAACGAAGATAAGCCGGCATATACCGTTGCAAGATTTTATCAAAAGATAAGTTTCCAGAAAAATTTACGTCAATAGCTGAGTCATCCAACTCCCCCTGTGAAGCAGCATATATCATACATTAGACATGAAGGAATATGTAGGATATCAAAAAGGTCGATGAAGTACCTCTGGACAAATCCATGCATTCCCAGCCCCACGGATTTCACCACCATCAACAAGACTAGCTCTGATACCATACAAGTCCGCAACCTATAATATGGAAGCTAGTTTTATCCCACTATACTATTTAAGCATTTCCTATAAAAGCATGGCTGCTTTTAAAATTAACTAAGCGATAACAAAAATTCTTACGCAATTATCGGTGTTAAAAGTAAAATTGGCTGATACATATGAAAATGGAACTCGATCAAATGCAGCCACTGCTCCAGCCTCCTTATTCTTCAACATTGCTTCATATGCAATAGATGCTGGATACTCCAAAACAGAATGAGCCATCTTCCTTGAAACGATCCCACTACCCACAAACACAGGAGCATCTAGTGGGCCCTGACAGTTGAATACTGCAGTTACTGAACCAGCAAGCTGCAGCCAAGAGAAATGGTCAAAAGAAAAGCGAATGGAACTAAGCAAGGCCCAAGAAAGCCTCCAGTCTCCCCTCTCTCCTGCCAACAAACAATGGCTATTACATAGCTATATTAAGATTTCTCGAGTTAATTCATACCGGAAATAATAGCGGTCTCATCTTGAAAGTTTTCATCAAGGCATTCACTTCGACACAAGGAACCTGCAAAAAAGGAATACGATGAAATATTAATGACAGAATATCAAACAACACTTTTCAGGGCTCAAGCTCATGCCCATTAAGTAATCTTACCCTTTTGTTATTCATATCATTTCAAGATAAAGCTATGGCTGCCTCCATTTGCTGATTACATAAGTGAACGTTTAACAAAAGAAACTATTCCCAAGTCTAAAGAGATATATATTTATGGATAACGAACTAGAAGGAAGGGCAACCATTAGAATGAACAGGAAGCCAAATGTGGAAAACAAGAATGACACGACCATGCAGTCATATAATTCTGACAGCAAATGCAAACAAAAACATATCAAGACTCAAGCTCATACCCTTCAGAGCATCTTGCTGTTCAGTTACTCATATTATAGACAGCAAAATAATATGGCTATATCTTTTTCCCCAAATAGCACCAGCTTCCATATGATCATTCTCAAGCCAAAAGAGAAGTAACCTTCTATGCATAATAAACATGATAAGACGGGGCATTTAAAGAATTTAGAGAAGTGAAATGTGAAAATTGAGTGCCATGATGTTGCTCATGGACATAGTTTTCATTGTTATCCATCTTGTACAGCAATGTGCAGCCAAGTACATGGCATGGAAAAAGACAAAGAACCACTTAATGACTCATCACATCCGATAATTTTCAGTCAATTTAGGATACATGGATACCAAATTGGATGTTCTTCCATGCACAATGTTTAAAATGTATTTACAAAGATGAACATTTCTTTTTGAACTGCTAGTTTCGGTAACGAATCCATTGACAGTGGCATAAATGCAAGAAATCTCATTCAGCAAAGCAGAACAACATCCAATTTGGTAACATATGTTCCTTGTTAAAATAATGTAGGAAATAGCTACTATAACAGTCTTCAGTCAGTTGATTTATAGTCAGTTGATTTATCAAAGTGACGATTCGATGAAATTAATATATTTTAAGCAATTACCACAATGTCTATCCAAAAAGCAAGTGCGAACTACAAACAAAAGAGGTGCAACTTGGAAGCTATGTTGAGGTTAACAATACCTGGCACATTATGTGAAATTCTCCTTCATCAGGATTAATGCCAAAATCTCCAGAAGCTTCCAGGGGAACGCTGCCAAACCATCCACTTGTATTGTGTAAGAATATCCGTTGACCACGGAAAGATAAACTTGTTGAAACATCCTATAGAACAGATACAATAGGCAATTTCAGAAAAAACAAAACCTCTACTTTCTGAAGCCATGATGAACACTAATTAATTTTCTGAAGCCAAACCATCCGCCGACCCCAACTGGTTTGGGATTAAGGTGATGTTGATGTTGATGTTGACATCAGAGAAAGAAAGTTCATGAGATTATGCTAAACGTGCAAGTGCACAACCACAGATAGTAATAATAACTCACAAATATCAGAGAAAGAAACTGCACTGTGCTAAATGCTCATGTTTGTATCCTCTCTCTCATATTAGAGAATTTATGTTTTATCAGTTCATGGCCAATTAATGTTGAATTGGAAAAAATTAACCCAGGACATACAGAAAACCATGATGGAGCATCATAGAGCTGAAAAGCCAATCCCGTCACATCAAGTTGACCATAAATATTTGGAAACGTTTCTCCTCTGGACATGCACATATGAACCTGCAGAAAAACCAGAGCCTTCAAAAAAAGGGAACAAAAAGAAGAGGAAAAGGCAAAGGAAAAAAGGGAACAGAGGTCTTAAAGATGCTTATGCACAGAAGCATTCTCAGAAACAGTCACCTATGTTGCTCTTTGCCTAATCATTGAATTACTTGCTGACAAAGCTGTCCACAGATATGATTTCAGATGCTCTCCCACTCTTATATAAGTTGATTAACTTCACTAAATCTAAACTAGCAGCTTAATAATGCATCTCATACTCCATCTCTTCTCAATAAAATTGGGCTTATCATACAGAAGCAGCAGTTCTGTGATATAGAGTGGGCCACTTTCCTTCAAGATCCTCCAAAAAACTTCTGCAGGAGCCTTGCCCTAGCCATTTTAAGCATTAATGACTCGTGCTTTAGTATTTATAATTTACTGCTGCCTAGGTCTATGAAAGGCCAAATTGCAAGAAAAAAGGCCTAAAGAGGGACTCATTAGTAGCGCCCTCGCGTCTGTCGGCTGATCAACTTAATCTGTTTCATGACATCTTGAAATATATTTTTGACTCATAAAAGCACACCATTAACAAAAACTGCGATCAACGCAATCGTCTTGTATAGCAATATTTGCTGAAGAAGAAAAGGTTCTTCAGCAGGCTGAAAACGTGATGGCAGTAAAATAGCATCTTAACCCACAAAATACATCTTGCTCCAAGTTAACCAACACTTCCTCAAGGCATATGGAGAGAAACGAAAGGAATCCTACCACATTGAGAAGTGGACGAAAATCATTCTTAGAATATAAAAAAATGAAGAGCTTGAAGTTAGAGAAGCACCTCACCAGTGGCTCTACCTTTCGCCCATGCAATCGGGATTTCTAAAATCCTTTCAAAAAGCTGCAGAAAATGACAGGCAGCACATTAGGCACGAGACACTTGCCACCTGCTAAGCAGCACAATGCAAGTTCTTTGCATTTCACGTTTTCATCTGGCCACATACTTACTGGAGCAAAACCGTGAGCTATCTTTAGATTGGCATGCCATTTTTGCTCGAGAATGTCAACAAAAACATTGGCAGACAGTGAACCACCATCTTCAGACATTGCATCTGATCTCCACATCTGACAATTACCATTCAGTTGAACATGAATGAGGCCATAATTCTTTTGAAACTTCACATGTCCATCTGTGTTCTCCATCTCTCTGTTAAGTCGCATAGTGACATTAATAACCAATAAGAGATGACATACAAAATTGATCCTGCATTAAAACTTCACAAAGATTCCAAGTTTCTTTCCAACCAAACCAGATTTACCATATCACTTCTGTGTTGCTAAATTATGCACTAGCCATCTTTCAATCCAGTAATACTTCAATTAAAGACTGATAGATGTAGTATACAGGAGGTATGCCAAGAGTATGAGAAACTAAGAGAAAAGATAAAAGAAGCAAGAATAGGATCACTTACACTTGGGAAATACTCTGCATTAACAAATCGCCCAAGTGGAAAAGAAAAATGTTTATCTTGTAGACTGAACTAAAAATCACATCATGGGATAGTATACTATGAGGTTACACTAGTCCAGTTAAAATCAAAGGAAGCCACTCAGTCAGGTGAACAGATTATTTTCCAACAATAGAAAGAGGACTGCAGAAAGTTCATATAAAATGTCCAAAACAAACGACAGTCCCCAGACAGTACCATCACAGCTCTTAGAGTTAGCAGTAGATTGGCATGCAAAAACCTCATGCATAACCATGGATACCTTCTGATCGATAAACCATAGCCGAAAGACATTAAGCTAATCACAGTTCCCGCTATGCAGAACACTGATGATGATAAGGTCACAAGCAAACGAGCTTGCTCTTTCACATGCTTGAGAAAACAAAGGAAACATATTGCACTGAAGAGGGAGAACTTATTGTCACTCAGAAATGTAACTTGTCTT
>JANUWG010000866.1:0-10227 GCA_025175695.1 Eugenia klotzschiana | reverse complement strand
AAATATTGTGTAAGATCGCTCATCCCATCGACTTCTTTTAGTTTTTTTTTTTCCCCTTTGATTACAGCTCCGTCATAGGAAGCGCCAATAAGAGGAATCGTTATCATCATCAGACTGATTCATGTCGATGCAGGAAAGATTTCATGGACTATGCAGATGTATGTTTCAGAATGTTCGGCGACAGAGTTAAATACTGGACAACTTTCAACGAGCCCAATATTTTCACCATGTCCAGTTATGATCTCGGATTCCTGCCGCCGAATCATTGTTCCTCTCCATTTGGATACTTTAACTGCACCAGAGGAGATTCGTCATCGGAACCATACTTGGCAGCTCACAATATCATATTGTCGCACGCATCGGCCGCTAGACTGTATCAGAAAAAATACCAGGTAAAAGTTTTCGTGTTCTGTCCTTTTCTTTTCACACTGTTGATTGATTAATTGTTAGGGAGCTTCCATTAAGTCGGCCTCAGTAACAGAATCCTGCTTCAGGTTTCAACCTATACGCTGTAGTCTAGTTCAATGTGAGATTTTATGCTGGCAACGTAACGCGGGTTTCCTTTCTCTTGTCATGTTGAGGAGAACAAAGCGCAAACAGACGATATATCATGCCGAATGATCATTTTTTCTGTGCCTGTGTATTGCAGAGCATGCAGAAGGGATACATAGGGCTTAACCTTCTGAGTTTCTACTTTGTTCCTGTCACAAACAAAACGGAAGATGTCATTGCAACTCAAAGGGCCAACGACTTCTTGATGGGTTGGTGAGCGATCGATATACACGTGATCTGCATCTTCCTCCCTTTGAAATCAATCTAGCTTGAACCGAGTGCTTGACCTCTCGATTACTTTACAGAAGATAATCGTGGGAATTCAAGTCAGATTCAACTTTCCAGGTGTAATTCACTGGAAAGTGAAACTGAGTTTCGGGTGTTTAATCTTCGTTGCAGGTTCGTGGAACCGCTGGTGCGTGGGGACTACCCTGAGGTGATGAAGAAGAATGCAGGATCAAGACTCCCTTCCTTCACCGCTCTCGAATCTAAAGAAGTTAAGGGTTCATTTGATTTCTTCGCGGTCAATTACTACAGTGTATCCTATGTCAAGGACTATTCGGAAGCCCTGAACATCGAACCGAGGGACTATATGGCGGACATGGCTGTAGACTGGAACTGTATGTGCTCTTTTACCTATCCAATACTGGCCGTGACTTTGTTTTAGACATAGTATCTCGATCTCACATTGCTTTCAGCATCACGGTTTAGTTGTTAATGGCCGTCGCTTGCTAAACGACATCGAACTTGCCATGAATTTTCTTGAAAGCTTCTCATTGACTCAAGAGTCTAGTGGCTGACTTCTTCGTCCATGGCAGTTATGCAGGAAAATGCGTCATCGAAGTATACGTTATTACCTTTGTTCGAGGTAAGAGTCTATCGATGCAGTGAACGATCAGTTAACTCTATTCAGAAGAATGTGAAATTGCTGAAGCATTCTTTTCAGTTTCCACTTACTCCATGGGGTCTGCAAGGAGTGCTGGAGCTGTTCAAGCAAAATTATGGAAACCCTCCCATTTTCATCCATGAAAACGGTCTGTCTCTCTCTCTCTCTCTCTCTGCAGTTCAAATATGATGTGAACTTCCAACTTGATGTTCAAGCGCGATATTAGCACCCTAGTTCAGACTAGGAGATCTTTCTTTTCACAGCTGATGAGTCGAATTCGAGTGCGTATAAGCACATGGTAAAGCGAGTCTCGAGTCTATAAACCTTTGATCCAGACATGTCGTGAGATTATGTCGTCGGAGCCTCGTTCGAGGAGACTAGTTCGATAGATCAGAGGAGCTAACGGAGGAGAGAAAAGGGCTAAGCGGTCATTTGAAAGATAAAACAGACATAATGTTTCGACGTTCTGCTCAGGTTTCCAGATTACAATTCCTTTTCCTGGAATGTGGTTACACGAGCAGGAACTTTCTGTTGGTCTATTTGCAGGTCAAAGGATGCAGCGAAACACGTCGCTCGAAGACTGGCCGAGAATTCGATGTTTGCAGGAGCATATCAGTGTCCTGCTGGATTCAGTGAGGTACGCAGCCTCTATGCATTGACCTGGACACGGCGGCTCTCGTAACCCCCGCAACTCAACTCAAATGTGCATACTTTACTGACCCTTTCCTTTCCTTTTTTGGCCTGTGAAGGAATGGTTCTAATGCCAAAGGCTACTTCACATGGTCCCTCCTAGATGTGTTCGAGCTCTTGGACGGGTTCCGGTCGGGCTACGGCCTGTACTACGTGGACCTGGACGACCCCAGGCTGAGAAGGTACCCGAAGCTCTCGGCCGGGTGGTACTCGCGCTTCCTGAAGGGAGGGAGCATCGCTCCCGACGTCGGCATCGAGCTCAAGGGCAACTGGTCCTCCCTCTCTTCTGCTCAAGTCATGAAGTGAAATTTAAACTCCTTGGTCCCTTGGATGCGCAAGTCATTTTCCTGGGCAGCTTCACTCACTATCCAGGTCCACCTCAGCATCGTCTCTATAAAGCCAAGGAATCTAGGAATGTACTCTCTTTTGTCCATTGTTTTCCTCATATGAACCTCGACAGCCTGTGCGAGAGCAGCACGGACGACGTGCTATCGAAGCAATCGAGTGTGGTTTGTAACCCTTTGAATTTTATGGTTCTAAAAGTCGGTCTAAGCATATCGAATCGTCGATTTTGTCATACTAGCTGATGTGAACATGTGGTTGGATTCGAGCTTGGTTTGTTTAGTTTCAAATTGGGTCAATCTTGAATTGTGCAAAATTGCGGAGTGTCCTAGGGTTATCTTCATCCAAGTCAAGAACAGGAGGGATTCATATCTTGACCCGCCTTCCATTTCTGGGTGATGGATCTTCTTGATTCCTCAACCTCCAACATAAAAAGCTATTGGCCCTACTTTAATCTTTTTTAGAGACTGTTTTGTTGCTTTATCTATTTATCGATTCAGCATAAAAGAATATTTCATGGATATTTTCGAAGCTTTTTTTTTTTCACTATATAAGTTTATTTTGAAATTGTGGAAACAAGCAAAAAGGGATAATTACAGAAACAACCTTAACTTTGCTCTATGTACCGAATGCCCCCTTCATATTTGAAAACTTTTGCATCTCTCTAACCGAGAAAAGACTTATTTGCTCTGCTGCACCACCCGAAATCCACGCTCCAAAAGCGAAATCAAATATTAAGGATTGGGTACTTTGGGAAAGAAAATGGTGACTTTGTAAATCACATATGGATAGAAGAAAAAAAAGTGAGAATTACAAAAACAACCTCAACTTTTGCCCTATGTATCAAATTTCCTCATCGTATCCGAATACTTTTACATTTCTCTAACCCGCAAAGACTTATTTGCTCTGATATATACCTAAAAAAGGAACGTGTGGTAATTGCCACAAAAAGAAAAAAGAAATCGCCATCTACCACATCCCAACCCCATATAAAGGACAATCTGGTAATTTCTCGCTCACATAATCTTGTTTAGCAAGTAAAGGGCAATCTGGTAATTTCCGGTAAAAACCCAATTAGACAAGCACGTACGGTAATACGAAAATAGCACGAAGAAGGGAGAGAAATCTGTCCGATTTCATTTGCCTTCGTCGGTTAATCAGATAACGCCCCGAACAGTGCAGACTTTCCTTTCTCGCCTCGCCCCTCCCGTTACATGAAGCAGAGGAATTCTCCCAAATTAGGTCTCCAATCATGAAATCGCGCCCACCTCTGTCGACCCATTTGCTTCGATCTTGAAAGTTCACTCCTTCCCTCGGATCAAATGGGACAAGGCGTCTCCTTTACGCTGGCACCTGAGTTCCTAGCCTTCCCTGACCAGATTCTGAGGAGCCGACCAGCTCAAGCCCGGCCCAGCAGCCAGTGCTTCTCCGTTCGGTGTCATTTCGGGTTCGTAAGTGGAGAATTTACGGTTCTTGCTGTGAAATTTCTTCGTCGATCCGTTGGCTTGAGCTTTTTTGGTCGAATTGCGTGGTGATTGCTATCGTTTTCTCTTTCTTTTTTTTCGGTTGATTGGATTGCTTCCAGGGAAACATTCCCTGCTTCGTTCAGCAAATGGAGAACCATCGAAACCCATCATTGTGATCATAATAGTAGCAACAATGGTATTGGTAATGGGCATAGCATACAGCATCCGGCTGTTTCAAAGGGCGATGTTTCAAGCAGAATCTCTCAGCTCTCCTTTAACCGATTGCAACTGAGCGACGAAGAATGTAGCGGGTTGCTGAAGCGGAGCTTTGGGCGGTTCGTTGCTCGCGAAGCTGTTTTGGATGAAGAATATTGGGTTGGTTTTTTTGTTTCTTTTTGTTTTAGATATGATGGTGCTGTTTCTTTCTTTTGTTTTTTATGTTTTTGTGCAATTTATGTTTTGATTGTGTCGGGTGCGTATGTCTTGGTAGACAGCAGCATGGTTACGAGCCGAAGCTCACTGGGAGTCTTTGTCCTATATGAGGTCAGTTCAGTGGCTCTAATTTCAGATTCTTTACTACTAAGGTGTCATGCATCTGGCTTGTGAATATATTTTCGTGGCTTCATGTCATTTTCTAGTGGCATCATTATCCAAATTGGCTGATTGCTTGATGTAATTAATTGCTTTTCCAGGCATATTGACAATTATAAGAGGACATACGCTGAGCAGGTGAGTTGAAGTTGAGTTATTTGAGGCATGTAATATTGATTGGTCCTGTGATATCTGCCCATATTCCAAGATAGGAAATCTTTGGCTTTTGCCTTTTCTTTTAAGATGATGGTATCTCGTTAAGGATCTATTCCTGAAATTGTGTTTTAATTAGTTGAGCCCATCCTTAAGGAGATGTAGATAACACTTATCATTGCTTCGTGCAATATTGTTATTTTTTATGAGGTCACTCTTATCTTTTCTTTGCATGTGGCAGGAGTTTTATGCTTTGAAGAGGAGATGCCTCGGGCAGGATGGAAATTCATTGAAGTGCTTTTGTTTTGTTACAGTATGTCTTATTACCCCTGATTGTTATAATGTTTTTGTCAATGACATTCCATGAATAGGCTGCAATAGTAAGCCTTTGTGTTGGAGATGTAAATATTCACACTAAAATTATCCAAATGGACAAAAGAGAGAGAAGAACAATTTTAATGGAGATATGTCTTCTTGTCTAAAGGATTACAAGTTGAAGAAAATACTAGATGGTGGAGGTCATATGTTTAGCCTCTCTTGATCAGAGGCAATGTATGCAATCTAATGTCATACCTTGTTAAGTATTCATGGTTGTATGTCAATTTTGTCCGCTTTGATGCTTTTACTTGGATGTGTTTGAAAATCTTTTAAGTTCTGAATATGAAAAATTGCCTGCATTTACCTTTACCCAAAAAAAAAAAATTGCCTGCATTTAAAATCGTAAGTGCGTTTCGATAACGGTTCAATTGCATGCAACTTAGCTAAATATTGAAGTCAAAAATCACTCAATGGAAATGGTCACATAATTCAGTCAATGAAAACCATTATTTACTAGTAACTAGAATCTTACCAGTTGTGTTGCTAAAACTTACCAGTATTGTTTACAGTTCTGTACTTGCTAAGAAACTAATAATTTTTAGCATTTGATTCATATCTGTCATTGGTATTTGTATAGAGTTTGTCAAACAAGCCCTTAGTTTAGTTTGGAAAGAGTGCATGCACGGGGTGATTGTCAAGTGAATATTGCATGTGGGAATGAACTCTAATTCGCTTATCGTGTATATCTTTAATCTATTGCTTGTTGATATGCAATTCTTGTTGCAATTTGACCAATGGTTCATCAATTCTATTTTGCTTTTCTTGTCCCTTGTTGGAAATTTTGGGCCCTCAAAATCTCAGGAGAGCAGGGTTCGAAGTTTCTAATGTCCAAGAGTCATGTGAACAACTGAAATTTGCTCTGTCTCTCATTCAAAAAAATAGGCCAAAAATTAGTTGCAAGAACTTGGTAAACAAAGATACAGCTTATCTGTTACTGATGTTCTCTCATGCAGGTTAAGAAGGAAGACAAAAATGTGAGAAGAACCGTGCTAAGTAGTGTCGTTGGAACTTTAGACCTTAGTATTAGACAGTATATGCAAGGGGAAACATATCCAGGGGTATGCATTTCTTTTTCCCTTGACCTTCCTTTTCTAGCAGTCATCTTGATCTTGGCTTGAATATCTCATATAAGATGACTTTCATGAAGGGTGCTCTTGATAAGTTGGAACATTACTTCAGAGTGGAATCTCATCTATAGCCATTGCTTATGGTTTCCAGGAGCTGAAAAAATTTCCTACAGTCTTTGCAAGTCAGGAGCCCTTTGATGCACATAAGTATGCTTATATTGCAAACGTTTGTGTATCCAAGTTTGCTCGGTGCCAGGGTATTGCATCTAATATGATTAATTTAGCCACAGATATTGCATACTTGGCCGGTATGATTCTGTTCTAGCAATAGAAGTTACAACCTCTAAACCTTGTATGGTATATACGGTTTCATCCTTGTTTGGATGGTGCTACAGGTTTGAAGCAGTTATACGTTCATGTCAATGCAGATAATGTGGCTGCTCAGAAATTGTACAAAAAAACTGGCTTCAAGGTCAACTTCTGCGTCCCATTATTTGGGGGATTTAGTTCTTCTTGAGTTCTTCAAATGCATTCTTGCTTATCTTTTAGCTTAACTTGTTAGCAAGTTGATGTATTGCTGCTGTTGGTACTCTCTTGCATTGACGGTAACTTTTAGCCCTTTCTTTTTTTCCCTCTTTGTTCTCTTTTCTCTTACCGATAAGAGTTCATTCTGCTCAAGTTGTGCTGTTATGCTTTCCCTTCCCTTGATGTAACAACTGGCCTTATTCTAGATAAAGGATGAATTTGAATTTGATTCATAGGTCAATCCTGCGTAGACTGATTAGCCTGCCCAAGCCTGCACTTTCATCATTGGCTTTTAAGGATTTTCATGAACAGGCTTGATAAGAGAACTTAGCCCCGATAATAGGTCTGGACCAAGCTTACCCGGCCCATCTAATGATCAAGACTCGGTCTGAATTGCTATTATTTCATGATTTGGGCAAAATGGCCACATTTATCCCCTTTGGACAAGTGTCTCGAGGACACACTTGGTTCCAAATTTCACTCCTCAAAGTTTCGGTTGTGCAATAACCTTTATAGTATTTCCAGAAGCACAATCTGACAGTTATCTTTGTCGATGCTTCCAGACCTTGCTATAGAACTTCTTTTGTAGAAATATATTTGTTTTCATCAGAGAGAACTATATACTTGCTCTGTTGTTAAGTTGAAGCTATTAGTAGACATATTAGTGTCAAGTTTTGACCACTGTATGTTAGAAACAACTCGAATATCCACTAACAATCGATTTCATTTTGTTCAAACCTGAACAACCCTGAAATTTTCAGCCGGTTCAGCCTGTCCAACTCTGTTTATGAACCCCATTTGGTGCATAGCTTCCAGCTCTGTGAAACTGGGGACTCCTTGTTTATTGGCAGTGTGACCCAGCTAGTGTCTTTATGCATGTGAATTTTGGAAATTTTAGGAATTAGGCCCAATTCGAATTTGCAGGCGCGACCAAAATATAGCATTTATCGCTGTGGCTGCCTGCTTTTACTGTCTCGAAGCATTTTCTTCAGTCTTGAGGCATCCTCGAGGATGCCCATGCCCACCCTGTATTCATATGTTTCGCATTTGAGTGTAGGGGCAGCATCTTCATGTGTCATTCTACTACTCCTACCATATCCTATTTCTTTTGCCTCTTGTTGAAGAATTTACTCTGAAAACATTCAGCTTCATTTGTTTTTTTTTTTTTCCAAACATGTGCAGATCGTTGAAGCCGCTTCATCTCCTACATCGAAAGACCAGAGACTTTTGATGTCACTTGAACTGTAATGCGAGTGGCACTGGTTTATATATACACGAGATCAGTAAAAAGATTGCGTTTGTACACTACATTAGGCTTTCTCGAAGAGGGGAATCAAATATAGTTCCCGTTTACTGTTTGTGTTTTAAGAATATATCTGGGTCAGGGGGTTTTAGCAGCCTTGCTCTAGTGATTGCTGGTTAAGATTTGTACTGATGTAAATAGACCAACAGTGATTTGTGTGTAAATCGGTTGCCTTTCAGTATGATGTTTCCTGATGTTGAATATCCCTTTTAAGTCGATGAAATTTTCCAACTGGCCCTCATCTGAACATTTCTCTGGTTAATTGGCACCCGCCGGCACTGAGGCTGCCTGCCGATGAAATTCAGTCCACCTAACGAATTTCGGCCTGCCGGTGCTGAGGCTGTGCAAGGCCGGGACTCGACCTCGCCCTGCGGTGATGGCGAGGTCGCCCTTGCTGGCCGGTGGCGACCAGAAGAAGAAAAGATAGAAAAAAAATAAAAAAAAAATATTTAAAAATATTAAAATATTAAGTCGTTGGTCGGTTTGCGTCCACGTCAGCATCGGCTAGCTAAAAGTCGGCAGATAGACTAAATTGGCATAATTATAAAAGATTTAGGATTGAATCAGTTAAAAAAAAGAAGAAGTGGAGGATTGAATTTGTACAATTACAATAGATTTATAATTTTTTTTGACAATTCTTCCCTTTCTATTGCCAGTTAGTTTTTCCTAATGAGGATAGTTGGAGAGTGTGTCCTATTGTAATAGGTCTGGTTTCGTGTTACGTTGGATTTTCCAAACACAAATTGTCAATGACACCAAGTGAATAATTTTTAGAATGTGACACTCAAGTTAGTGAATATATATAAATATGTGTGTGTGTGACTCAATTAAGCATTAGACAAAAGTTATAATACTCCTAATCTTCTTATTCCAATTCCTAAATTTAGCTAAAATAATCATATTTCTCCATTTTTTGGAGAATTCTGTCTTGTATGGTATCCAAATCTCTACTCCAATTTCCGTTTGAACATGCAAATGCCGGGTATTGAAATCCTACACATTCGACCGAAAAAAAAAATCCTACCCTTTTAAGGAATCTGATTCCAGGACCAAAAGAGGCCTTACAGGTAAAAATGACCAACAATCACTTCGGCTTTAAGAGTGCCAAAATTCTTCCAAAGCTGCATGTAACTTGTAAAGACCTAGCACAATTGGCAATTGGATTTCGAATAATCTCTCATTGGCGTGCAAGTTTTCCTTGCTCAGATAAGCTATTGTTGAAGATAACTAAAAACACATCATTGCAAGTTTCATAATCCCGAAACAAGTGGTTTTGTATGTCTCTCTGTCATTGAGATCAAATAGGAAACCGTTATTCAAGCAAAGCCTCGACGCAGCCAAGATTACAACGCCGCGACACAGATTTTACATACACTATCAATCATTGACGTGAGCAATGCTGGCATACCAACATTGCTTTAATGGTAAAGAACGTATTGCGTAACAACGCTTGTATGTGGATCGTCTTTGCTCTTTCACTGGAATGGCGTCATCATAAATTAACTACACTCAGCAATTCAAAAACCATCGCTCACAATGGAAGCGACCGGTGGAAATTTACTGCTGCCAGCCATACTGCTGATTCCGGTTACCGCCCATCATGTTCGACCCACGACCAGCGCCAGACCCACCATAAGGACCACCGCCTTGAGGATAATTTGATGGACCAACACCATAGTTAGTACCCCCACCACCTCGAGGTCCGGCACCAGGCATTCCACTCGAACCATACGGTGGAGCTCGCCCCTGAGGAGGATATGGCCCGCTATTGTAACCCCCGCTACCTCCTTGACCGCCGCGATTCGGGTGATTGTACCCGCCACCAGGGTTTCCACCGGAGGGATACCTCCCAGCTCCTCCTGATGGTCCGCGAGGCTTTCCATAATGGTGCCCTGGCGGGCCTGTCGCCACAGGGGGCTGGGAACCATGCATGAGTTGGTTGGGTCCTGGCCTCATTTGTGCGTGTGCTTGCCCTGACTGCTGAACAGGTGGCAGCCGGGGATGCTGAGGAGGATGCTGCAGTTTCTGGCGCTTGGCTGTTTCCTCGTGTTGCCTCTGCTGCTGGCGCTTCTTCTTCGTCTGGAACTCATGCGATGACTCGTATTTAGGTAAACTGTGGCGTCAAGTTCCATAATCAAAAAGACATACTTGAGATAGCACTGTGGTTGCCAAATAACAATCGATCTGAGAAATGGAAAAAAAATTGTCAATAAAAGATTAAGGTAGGAGCAGGGCAGACCTCTTTGGATCACAAGGCAATGGGTCAGTCCAGAA
>JANUWG010000865.1:0-10235 GCA_025175695.1 Eugenia klotzschiana | reverse complement strand
ACTCTAAATTAATTTCTTGGCATTTCCAAGGAAATGGTGGGTTGAATTTTCTTTTTTGGGGTCAAAGTATTGATTTGGCTAGTCAAAAATAAGAAAAAAAAAAGTAAATTACGGGAGACACGAAAGACGGTATGTAAAGAAAGCAAAGTAGAAATCATTTCGATAAGGTAAGTTATGTCAAATGCATTGACTTCAAATGAATTCCCCATACAAAGTTTCATACTATGCCGTCTTTATTTGATACCAATTCAATAAAAAATGAATGAAACGAGTTGACGGTTCATAAAATCGAAATGATATGGACATTGAGCGAGCATACTCCAAAGGAAAACAAACTTCGAAGCATCGCTCGAACCAAAATCGCCATTATTAAGGCTGCTAACTGCAATGCATAATCATTTTAAGCATGAATTGAGTCTTGTTGCGGCTATGCATTAATCAAGATTTTCCCCACGATCTTCCTCTCTTTTTTGCCTTGGGTTCATCATCTTTTGTGGGGAGCGGGGCGAACAAGCAATTATTTCTCTTGCTTCACAGCGACAGATTGACATATTAACAAGAACGCCTGCATAATGAAATACATATATATATATGCAGTTCTTAGCGTCTCGTTCAATCACCCTCACAGTGGCAATTTGTCTTGGAAGTAACCTTCTGAGATTCTGAAGCGGAAACAAGACGCTTACGGCGGGAAGAAAGAAGAAGAAGAAGCTACAAAAGCAATCTCTCCCTCCCTCCCTCCCTCCCTCCCTCCCTCTCTCTCTCTGCAATCGTATATAAAGTAACACAAAGAATACAAAAGAAAAGTTGCAGAACAGGACATGGGAAAAAATGTCTCTTTGTTCTTTCCCAGGAGGTGTTGAGTGAGAAAAGAGATCTTCTTTGTCAAAAATTTCTACACCCATTGTCGAGATCTGTCAAGCCTCTCCAACTCTCTCATGGGTACTTTCAGTTTCTTTGAATCTTGACATTGTTTTTCATTTTCCTTTCGAGTCGACCCAAAACTCTTGAGATGTGAATGCTGGGACTGCTCTGTTTCTTTTGCTTGCGATGGGGTTTTTCTCTGTATTCTCTTGGGTTTCTGTTTTCTGCAGGCGCGACTTTCACAGTACGATGAACAACACATTGTATGAAATCTGAGAATTTGGGGCGAGCATTTGTTGGCATTATGTTGTTCATTTTCATTAAGTTGCTTTTTCAGGTTGAGTTCTTCACCTGCCCATCTTGTCTCATTCGTCTGTCTGATTGTAAACGTACCGGCGAATTCCATACGGTAGTTATCGCTTATCACATTGATACAACTGAGAGTGATGATTTTGTGATTTTCTTCTTCTTGTTAACCAAACTACCTAAAAGTAATTGCTTGAGAATTTCCTTTCTTGCTTGGAACTTCATTGTATTAGAAGCTGATAGAAGGTTGAATCCTACCTTTTCTTTTTTCAAAGAAATGAAGTTTTGTAAATATATGAAGCTTACATTTGATGAAGTTTTCTTTCAATGTTTTAGAGAATTCTGCAAATTTAGGATTCTCTGTTGTTTGTTGACGTGAGTGCATTCGGCTCCGAAAATTTGGAACTTTCTTCCCAACTGAAACAAGTGTGCCGCTGCCTTTGTAATATCCAAGAAGTCTGAAACAACTGGTCAAGTATTAGAGAAAAGGTCTTCTTTTGCACCATAAGTCTCTACTATGTTCCAGTATTGTCTTATGGATTAGGTGGGGAAATTGAGTTATGGGAAGTGGTATGTTAGTCCATCCCTTTGGGTGTAACAGTAACTTACCAGAGATGCAACTTCTTGGTTGCCTGGAATGCGTGCATAAGTAGGCAGTTATATCATGCAGTTGTCCACATTGGTAGAAGAACCCAGTGAGCCTACTCAAGCTCCCCTTTCGGTCATCTTCTGGGTCCATTGTCCAGTCTGATCTATTGGTGCAGGTAAAAGTGTTTCTGTTTAATTAACACATCATAGACCAAATTCTGAGACTTACCTGGTGTTTAAGTACCTCAAGAAGTCGCTATAGCAGAATGATGTCTGGTGTGAACGCACAGGGCTTCATGTGATCGAATCAATGGCTGTGTATGTGGAAGGAGAAATCATATTTCTAGTTCTTTCTGATTGCACGTATTCTGAGAAATCTACATTGATATCAGAGTTTAATGAAGACTACTTTGTTCATGTGAAGTATGTATTTTGAATGATAAACACATTAAGTGCATATTCTACTTTTTTCCAATGGTGACCCGGCAAAGCTTTTCTTTGCAGACATGTTGATGCACCTGCCAGCAGATACAGAGAGTCTTATGGGATAAAGCACATCAATCGTTGCTTGGTTGACCATTTGATGTGAACTAACACATCAACTTGTGCTTGGTCGACCAATTATATGAACTATGACGAGTGGCGTCGAAGGGGATATGGAGAGTGGTGCAGGTGTCAGCAATGTGAGGAACAGCATGTTCAAGGACTGGTGCGGCCAATTTTGTAGCTCAAACCCTTGGATGGCCCGATATGCTTATGGCCTTTTGTTTCTGGTTGCAAATTTGCTGGCTTGGGCTGCTCGCGATTATGGACATGGCCCCTTGACAGAGTTAGAACGTAAGGTTGCTCGGCACCATAGAGTGGCATATTCTAAATTCTGGGTTTTGATTGCCACTAAATGTTAGCTTTTTGAAGAAATTTTCATGGCACACCCTCATGCGGTGGCGTCATGTGTTTATGATTCCCATTTCTTGATAAAATGCAATTTTATAAATTTATTTCTCAATGCATCCTTGTTATCTGATATACAGACAAGATGGAAAACCTGTTGCTAACCTAGGGTCTTGTTTTCCTTGTAAATTTTCTAGCAGTGGTGCTTGAACCGATATTTTGTGACTGCAGGGTTTAAAGGCTGTCATGGACCGAAAGATTGTTTTGGTACAGAAGGGGTTCTGCGCGTGAGCTTGGGATGCTTTGTATCCTTTGAGTATGGAATTTCAATACGTTTTTTCCCTTCAATCTTGACACGTAAAGGATTTTGATAAAAGTGAAAATTTAGGCTGTGTAGTGCTGGTGTCATGATATTTTGATGAAAAACATAAAACTGCTGGATATGCATTCCTCATAATCTAGAAGGAAGGGAGATGATGTCAGGGTGCCAATTCTTTCATCAGACTGGTGGATGATAATAAATACATATGACATGAGCCCCTTATTATCCATTATGGGAGCAGTCATGTGATTCTGGCCAAACAACATATCACAATTTAGTCAACCAGACAATGGAGGAGTGATGTCTGAAGTCGAGGACTTTGACTTATCCCTGATGATACATTACATCCCTTTGCTGATTGTTACACGTGAACTGTAATTTGTCGTATTAGCAGTTTCTTGAACAAACTTGCATTGTGAAGCTCTACTGAGTTTCTTTTTCTTTTCTCTTTCTTCTTCAGTACACTGTTCATATAGATAGTACTAGGCCTTGACATGCCAATAGACATTTTTCATCATTATGTTCCTCTCAACCATGGGCACTAAGAAGCTGCACGGGGCTAGAGATCTGTGGCACTCTGGATGGTGGTCTGTCAAGATTGTTCTCTTGATTGGCTTGACAGCTATCCCCTTTCTCGTCCCTGCACCTTTCATCCTGCTTTATGGTAAGTCAGTTCTTCATTCTCCCAGGAAATTACTCCTAGCACTCTTAAGTAAATCTTTTGCTGGCATAAGGTTTTCTTCTGAATATTTACTTCCATGCCTTTCCTTTTGGCAGGGGAGATTGCACATTTTGGCGCTGGGTATTCATCTAACCTTCATAATGTTTACTGTCTTTGAGATCTGTATGCTTTCTGCAAAAATTATATTTAGGAATTTGTTGCTTCTTGTACTAACTGGGTTAAGGTTTTACCAGTGTGGAGAAATTGCGCTTTAACAACCCAAACTTCGCCCCTCCCCCACCTAATGCATGAAAAAGACAACAGTAGCAGTTACAAACAATATTGGGCGAAAGACATTTTCGTACTCTTTCCAAATTTTTGCTCTGGAAAATTTCTAATGCTCATTTCTATAGCTCCAGATATTCAAGGAGTAGTGAACATTTAAATGTCGTATTGTATTTTGGTGCAAAAAGAAATCAGACTTGTATAGTGCGACTTTTAAACGTTAGTGTGCTTTGGCTGTTGGGGTTGTGACGGGTTTGCTAGATTTAATTTGCTTCAAATCATTTGCAGGGTCTTTCTCCTTATTCAGCTTATAAGTGTGATCAGTTTCATTAAATGGCTGAACGATTGCTGTGAGTCGGACAAATACTCAGAAAAATGGTGAGGCATTTTTTTTTTGGGCACAAAATTGTACTGAACGGAACCAACGAGCACCTTTGGGGCTTTAAGGATTTTAACAAATTCCTTCTCATCAATGTGGTTGGAATATTTATGCAGCTAGAAAACTCTTCATTCTCTTTCTCCAGTCGAGATTGAACTTTGCAGTCAGAAAACTGCAGCTTAATAAATCTACTTGCTTCGAATTCCTAAAAGCAATTACATGATTCCATTAAAAAATTTGGAAAATACTTGGTTCAAGAGGATGAGCTAAGCTTGTGGATTGCATGAGTGGATTTCACATGTTACCTTTCAGAATAACCGACATACACTAAAAAAAAAATCGCTTAATCAATTATTTCTGCATGCCTTACTATCTCCAGCACAAACACAAAAGTAAGGATATATTTCCAAGTATGCCTTACTTGACCGGTGGAACCGTGTTTAATTGATAAACACTTTTATATATGATCTGTCTATTAGACACATCACCCAATCATTGGCTCTATTTGATTCCGAAACGCATTTGCTGCTTAAGTCAAGATGCATTGATAGTTTCCCAGTAAAGAAACTATTAACAATCTGGACTGAAATTGTTCACCTTTCCCCATTCTCCCTTCTGGTCCAAATTTTATTGACTTGGCTGTTTGTTGTTGAAAGTAAAATGTGAGCTGAATGACATTGTCAAAATTTTATCATATGTTCTTATTCAGTTGATTTCCTTGTTCTTGCTGGCAATGACCTTTCGAAATTTTTGCTGCAGTCACATTCATGTAATGCTACTCGCGACGACTGCTTATCTTGTATGCATCATGGGGATCATTTTAATGTACATTTGGTATGTACCAGAGCCATCATGCCTCCTCAACATATTTTTCATCACGTGGACTCTAGTGCTGCTGCAACTCATGACCAGCGTCTCTCTTCACCCAAAAGTGAGTCTTGTCTTTTTTTCCCCTTAATCTTTTAGTTGCCATTTGAGTAGTAAAATCTAATCCGTCAGGTGAAAGCAGGTGAATGCTGGTTTCTTGACTCCGGGGCTCATGGGACTCTACGTTGTATTCATTTGCTGGTGTGCAATCCGAAGGCATGGCTCCAGATAACTCTATTATGTACCTCTCATTATAAGAACAATAATATAAGCCGGGAATTCAGTAGCATGCAATAATAATTCCTATATCAGCATTTAAAGGATGATGAAGTTATCTGCTGTGAGGTTCTTGTTTTGCATCCTTAAAATTAAAGGTCGATACAAAGGCATCATTGAGAAAAGTTGGATAATTGATGAATGTCATTACCACGTTTACTTACGTCAGACTCAAATATAAGTTTAGAATTCATTCTGTTTCTTCAGCAGACAAGAAGCTCCTATTGTACATATGCATTACGTGTCATGTCATCACTATTCACAACTTAGGTTTTATCTGATGTTTTGATTGACAGTGAACCAGCAGGAGACCGTTGCAACAGGAAAGCTGAAGCTTCCAACCATACAGACTGGCTTACGATCATCGTAATATTCTTATCTTTGTTTTCGATGATACTTGATTTTGTTAATGAACTCAGACACTGATGCTCCAACAGAATTCAACTTGAGAGCTGTCAGCTCTTGATAATTTCAGATTAGGATGTCTTCCTATATTTCAACTTCTATTGAAGCTAAGCTAATCCCATATTTGTGAAATTTCTTTAGCTCAGAAACTTGTAAAATGCATATATTGCAGCCAATACTCAGCGTTAATTCACATTAAAATTTGAATTGGTGAAATAACTTTCGAAATGCTCTTTTCGTCATAGTCCATAACCATGGCATGTGAAGCTCATCGAAGTCCAAAGGAATTTCAGAAATTCAGCTTGTTACAGAACACTGATTAACAATTTATGCTTTTCTGATTGAACAATGTGGGAAAAACTGAGTGAGGCCCCAAATTTGCGTTATCAAAATCCACAGACTTTTTCTTTTTTGGTCAAAAAATCCACGTAGACTGGGTGAGATGAGATTTTTGTAGCACAAATGAGAAAGCCTCGGGCTGAATGTCGCCGCTGCAGCTACATCTTAGAAAGCGCTCTGCATGAATTTCTTTTGCGAAAATTTTCTTTTGGGACATCCACAGATCACACGTTCTCTCATGTGGATGCAGAGTTTCGTCATTGCCCTACTTGCAATGGTGATTGCAACCTTTTCAACAGGCATTGATTCTCAATGCTTTCAGGTATGTCCCTCAACCGGCAAAGCATCTCTTCACCGACTTTATTGATCTTCAAGAAAAATGATTTTTTTCCCAATGCAGTTTAAAAAAAACGACACGAAGAGCGAAGATGATGTTCCATATGGCTACGGTTTCTTCCATTTCGTTTTTGCCACGGGAGCCATGTACTTTGCTATGCTGCTGATTGGTTGGAATACTCATCATCCCATGAAGAAGTATGCTTCCCCTCTTGCAGATCTGTAGCTCGCATTGAATGTTTGCGTGTCTATTTCTCAGGATAATCGTTTTATTTTCATTCTAATGCCACATTTCCAGCATTGGATGTGGCTACGATAAGAAAAACCTGTTCATCATTGTCATCAACATCTGCTTGACAAGAAAGAAAACCCTGACTAAAAAGGCAGTGATCTCATGCTCTTGCTAACACCCTTTTGCAGGTGGACAATTGATGTGGGATGGACAAGCACTTGGGTCAGAATTGTGAATGAATGGCTAGCGGTTTGTGTTTACTGTAAGTACCCAAAGAAGCAAAGAAAAATCTAGATAGCTCAAACCTTTTTTTCATCCCAACTGTAGATTGTGTTAAAGTCAAATTTCTAATGCAATGGGTTCAATCTCAATGCAGTATGGATGCTTGTGGCTCCAATGCTATGGAAATGGAAAGAATTTGGTGGTATTCCATGAGAAGTTTGGAATGTCTCTGAATTCTTTGGCCAGTGTGGGTCCCATTCAGTTGCCGTCCACACGACATGAGTTCCAAGTTGCAACTAGCACAGGGAGCTGCCCTCGGAGGGTCGACTCAACCAGAAACCAACCGCGACTGTAGACTGGAACTTGATCCATTTGCCGGTAAAGTCTATCTGCAGAGTGAAAAAGGGGGAAGTAGAAAAATAGAGAATGGTGTAGTAGTGGTTGACAAGGCAACGCATTTTGCCCCTGTAGATATACTCGCATTCGAGGTCGTATGTTTGTACCATACGAGAGATGGACATGCCAAAGGATTGTGGGGGTGTTAAAGTTTTAGCTGATTTCAGTACAAAGAGCATTTGTTTAGGCTGTGTATGGAGTTATTTGATACTATCTCAATAGAAAGACACGGGCATTTGTGAAAGCAAGCAAGCAGCATTAACGGTGAAGCTTTTTCAGAATGATGCTAAGTCTGTAAAAATGAAAAGGCGTTCAGACAAACATGCTCCTCAATAATAACACACTATCCCAGCAGACAGAACCTATGTTTGCAAAAGCGAGAAACACAGACTGTCAAGACCAAGCAAAATCACGGACTGGGTAAAATCAGTCAAACGAAACGTTCACTGACTGGTAATGTTGCAGCCGATCGTCTTTCTGGGAGTCGATTGTAGTTTTTGAGCCTCCTCATCTAGTAAAGTGTGACCTTAGTATTTTGACATGAGCAATAGATTGGACATCTATATGTTGAGACATTGAGGTGATGTATGATATGCGATATCGCATAATGTGGTTGAAATGTGAATATTTATGCTAGGGTGTTGTGCCGCATGACCGACATAAAAAATCTTCGTCGGTCATTAGCTTGATCCCATAGAAGTGGTGATTGCCAGATACAGAGCCTGTGGTTTTGCTCGCCCCCTCTTTCAAAATGGGAAGGATAACTACACCGCGGTTATGGTGGAAGACGATGGTTATGAATATTGTCGTGAAGATCTGATGATTCCTCTGGGACTTCTGATCTGTCAACAAAAAGTAGCAAATGATAGAGGCTTCATGACTCACGAGAAGGGGAAAAAGAATCCTACTTGTGTAAAAAGGATCGTTATTTCCATGAAGTTTTCCTTGAAACGAAGTGAAGCAAGCTCCGCAAGCACGGTGGAATGTTGGTCAATACAAGGCCGAATACAGAATCTGGAGCAACTCGCCGTACCTATTCTTCTTATAGTTGGTAAGGTAGAACGGAGTAACTGTCGATGCGATCACTCCCGGAAGGTTTTTCCGTTGAGCAAGGACATTTGATGCTCTCCAAGCATTTCAAAAAAAGTCAAACATTTGTTCTCTCTGCTGGCAAGTTTGATCCACAGCCGTGGATGTTTTGGGGACACGCACCAAACTTGTAAGTGGCTTTCAAAACATAAATCCATTGCCCTGATTCTTTCCAACAGCCAAACGAGGCTGTAGATGAGATTTTCAACTTCTCCAATTGAGTAGGGTGATTGTATGATCCCCCAGACAAACAGGATGGTCTCAATCGTTGACGGAAGACGTCTTGTCTTCGGAGCGTCAAATATTGTCGAGACATAAATTTGTTTGATGAAACTAGGCAAACGTTGCAGATAAACAACGTATGCTGTTTGAATTATCCCGCACTTGATAAGCAAGTCAATAGGATATTCGGAGAGTCTCAAAGAAGATCCCAGCTCACCTCCGCTCATAATCTTGGCATGTGATTGAGGTCTTTGAGGACTCAGATGACTGGTGAATCTTCTAATGTTGTTTTCCAGTTTGAATCTTATGGCACCACATTTTCCAGGTTTTCGATCGATAGAGGCAGTGCTCCAATCAATGTGCCGGACAAATCCAACTCTGCCAATGATTTCGACTGCCCTATGGAGTCTGGAAGCTCTATTAGCCTTGTGGAATTCACTAGAGACAAGTACTTAAGATCCCCAAGCTGTGAGATTTCCTGAGGAAGTCTATCTAGTCCTAGATCTTCAATCACTAGCCTTGACAGACCTTTAAGCTTACCAATCCAAGGTGGCAAATCACGAACATATTGGCACTGAATCAAGATAAGCTCTCTCGGGGAAGATGGACAGCCAATATCCTCTGGCAGTTCTTTTAGACGAGGACACCATTTGATCTTCAAGCACTTCAGTTGCTCCAGTTTTCCAATTGAGCCACCGATTTCATCCAAGTTCTCGCAATCTCTGATGATCAAGCTCTCTAAATTCGAGCATCCAGAGAAGTCTGGTGTTATAGTTAGAAATTTACTACCTGTGAGATTTAAAACCTTCAGTGTACTTCCCACCTGTAAAATGTTCAAATTAATATCATCTGAACTCATTGGATCAAGGAATTGTTGCACGTTCTCATATGATGAGTCTGAGTAAATGTACGGACTGAGATCATCCCATGATTTGGACCCATCCGCTCCATTCATCTATGATAATATCTCCTGAAAGCTTGAGAACAACCAGGCTCTTTAGCCCAAAATTTTCTGCCTGAAGTTTCGAAGGACAGTGGCGCCAACAAATCCATCTTAACTCTGGAAATATATTCTCGAAATCGCCAGTGAAGTTTCTGCCATCCAATTCAAGGAACCTTGTTTTTGAAAGATCTGCAAAATCTTCACGCGTAAAACTGTCTCTAGATCTCAATAGTGCTAGCACTACTACGTTATCTGTGCCCTGAAAGTGAAAACCAGAAGTTTTGCTGATATCCTAATACACTAGTGTCTCTATTCGTGATAACGATCCTACTTCCTAGACAAAACCAATCGGGTTTTGCTGCTAGTTGCATGAGTTGATCTTCATCATCCACATCATCGAGAACGATCAAGACTCTTTTGTTGGGCAGTCTTTTTTTCATCATATTTACTCCTCCGTTTATGTCAAAGGTCTCCGGAAATGCGAGGTCAAAAAGGTCTGACAGTAGTTTCTTTTTCAATTTTACAATGCCATCATATCGAAACGGCCATTGTCGAATATGAGGAAGAAAGCTCCAACCTTGAAATAAAGGAGAGAGTTGATTGAAGAGTACC
>JANUWG010000864.1:0-10236 GCA_025175695.1 Eugenia klotzschiana | reverse complement strand
ATGCATAGCCCTATGTGTCGAGATAAGAATTCTAACGAAAGCTTCTCCGCGAGAGGTTATTATATATTGAAATTGTTTTTCGAAAAACGATGAGTCTATATATCTATCTTTTTAACCATCTAGTTTAAAAAGGAAAAACGAAGGGGCTTCAAATAGCCCACGTGAAAATTTATTTTCTTGATTTGGAACAAATATTTTACCGTTGAAGATTAACGTGTAATTTTTTCTTTGCCCGTCCTTCGAACTTAATGTATTAAAAGTCACATTAACAGATTTCATTAACTTGAGTTAATGAAATAACAACATTGAGTATTTTCACACAATCCAAGAATTAGATTAAAAATTTATTAATAGTTTACTAACCACGTGGAATAAATTAAAAATCCAAAAGCTGTATTGCATATTGAGTTAAAACTTAGAAATTATTGACGTTAATTTCCCTTTTTAGATCCCGAACACATACTCGAAGACTATTTAGAAAATGATTAATGCCACGAAAAACCCAAAACTGGTATATCTATGACAAATTTATCCTAAACTATTTTTTAGCAACAAAAATCCTAAACTGGTACGCATTTGACAAATTTACTCCAAATTAGTACAACTGTAACAAATTTATTCTCTGTTAATTTTTTGTTAAATTTTTTTTATCTAATTGCTGAGTTGGACGACACGTAGCAATTGACGGATGTACATGTTTGGGATTTTTACCCTCTATTGTATCAACTCGGAGTTTTTCGTGGTATTAATCCAATTTAACGGAAACTAACGAAGGGTAAATTTGTCACGTATGTACTAGTTTAGGATTTTTGGTAGTCAAAATAATTAGTTTGGGGTAAATTTATCATAGATGCATCAGTTTGGAGTTTTTGATTGTAAAAAAAAATAGTTTATGGTAAATTTATCACAAATGTACCAATTTGGCGTTTATTATGATAAAAAAATTAATTTGAGATAAATTTATCGTAGATATATCAGTTTGGAGTTTTTCGTAGTATTAATCCATTAGAAAAAGGAAAAAAAGGGCATATAAATAAATGTGGAAAATAAATGATAATCTACCCACTGAATAGTGATACGATGCTATTCACCAATAACAGGACGCGGTCAGCTAATTACACGTGGCAGCCACGTAAGCCCTCACATCAGCAAATCACACACGTGTCAGAACAACTTCGGGCGCGAGAGGGCAGCAATTGACGTGGCGAGATCGCCTACGCCGAGCCTAACGTTCAGGCCGCCGTAGTTGGAGCCCTGTGGGACCGCAAATTTGCCCGGCACGAAGTGTTCGGGTCCCAAGGGGACGGTCCAGAATCCTTCCACTCGGGTTCGGACTATCCAGTCGTAAGCGAAGTTGTTTTGGGTTTGGTAAGCTCGGATCATGTCGGGACAACCTTCGACTGAGTTGAAGTATTGAAGAAGGCCCTGCATCGAGTGCAAATGAGTAAAGCTAAAACTACAAGCATAGGGAAAGAATTTGAAGAATATGTGATCACTATCGTGAGTTCATAGTTGTGGTGAAGAGAATATTCGATCCAGCAATCGTCACCTCACAATTTTGTCACGAGGTGCACATCTGGCGATAAAATCCTTAACTTAGGTCAATTTATTTTACGGAAAACTCAAGATTTGAAAAATATTTTTCAAGATATAACTGGTTATATCACTCGAAAAAATTGATCAACGAAAAGTATTTTCATCAACGACAATAATTTATAATTAACTATTTTCACGATTCGTAAAAATATTTTTCACCGATTCATTTTTTAAAACGATACGGGCAATCCTTGGCAACCTTGGTTTGACCGGGGGGGGCGTCCGAGCTGCGATGGGGAAGGAGGAGGAGAGAGAGAGGGTTTGAAACGGTGGTTATCTCGAGGAGGAGACGCGAATTGAGGGACGGCATCGGCGATGATGATGGCGACGATCTTCGGGCGATCATGTGCATGGTGATTTTTCGTGGGAATTCGAGCATTTTTTCTTCTCGTTTGGTTGAGAAGGAAGATGGCGGTGCCACGTTCAGATCAGATCTCAGGATCAATACGCCTTACGCGGTTTTCTAGTCAACTAAGTCAGTATCGAATCGTATTACATCTCGGGGGAGGTTTACGTGGAGGAAATGCCTAGATTGTCCAGATATAACTAGCACAAGTTCACAACCCTATCTAGATTCAAGAACAGTGCTTTTTATTTTATTTTATATTCGAGCATTGAAATAGATGGGATCGGGTCTGATGGTTTTATCGCGCAGCGCAAAAGTTTGATACCTTCTTTGGCCGAGTCTAACGATTGAGCCCAAGTCTGAACCTATCAATATATTTAGTTAGACGACCCACATTCACTCAAAAGTTTAAGTCAATAAATTATGGACCGACTAAGATATATTAACCGCTTCACATTATATCAATTATTTGATGTGGGACTTCTCTAACGTAACTTACATGTGCATCCTGATAAAATATTGCCAATTGTCATTAGCCGACCGCGCGAACTCTTTGATAGATAAAGCAAACACGCTTTTCACAAATTTGATTTACGAACATAATGACGACCCGTAAACAAGCATTTATCATACTTAATGCCTGGCAAGAACCAATCATGCTTTATTGAAGTTAAAGCAATTTTACCAACTAAAATTGACGGAGATTATTATCTCTCATGTTATTTTCTCATGAAACAAATGAAGTCTCCGGGAAATAAAAATGAAGTTCTATTTGCTCGGGTTCATCTATTTGCGCTTCGTGCTAGTTATAAGGCTTAGGGTTCGATCTTGGACTTCCTAACTTTTAAATAGATTGCCTTTTTGAAGATTGTGGCGACGATGACTCGGTTCTATCGATGTCGTGAGGCTTTCACCCTCTCTCCTACTCCCGCGACTCTATCTCTATATAGAAAAACATTTGTTGGCGAGTTCATCAGAATTGTTGATCCGTATAAGTCGCGTGTGAAGCGCGTGATCGGACTCTAGGTGAACGACAATGGCTCGATTATATATGGTCGGCGATCCTGGGTCCGTGCGAGCATCTCTCCATTTGTAGAGTCAATGAGCAGCACGGCTGGAAATGCTGGTTCCGTGGGTAGCAACTAGCAAGACACAGGTTGTTTCGGCTTTCAAAATTGACTCCTTCAACCTCTGGTCCGAGCTCTCATTGGTTGGGCTACTGATCATAGCCCACATTAGTTCATGTAGGCCTAGGGCCCATTCATGATATAATCTCAGTTCACAGGTCGCACCGAGAGAGAGAGCGAACTTGTGAGTTCACGCGAACAGAAAAAGAGGAAGAGCATGCGACTCAGCTAAGTTAGTTCAGCTCAATCGCAATCCGCGATCACAGTCGCCGCATCAATGCAGGGAGGATCATCGGGCATTGGCTACGGTCTCAAGTACCAGGTCAGCTCCGTCAAAACCCTTGTCATCCCTCCCGCCAAATCTCTCCTCGACCTGATTTCGTCGTTCTCCTGACGATTCTCCGTCGATCTTCGCAGGCCAGATGCATCTCCGACGTGAAAGCGGACACCGACCACACCAGCTTCCTCACCGGAACTCTCAGCCTCAAGGAAGAAAATGAGGTTCGTGTCACGCGAGTTTCCGTAATTTTTCTCGCGGGCTTCGACCTGGTCGAATCTAATCAACGTGTTCTCTGTCAGGTCCATTTGCTGAGGCTTTCATCGGGCGGTACGGAGCTGATTTGCGAGGGCTTGTTCTCGCATCCGAATGAGATCTGGGACCTCTCTTCCTGTCCGTTTGATCAGCGCATCTTCTCTACTGTTTTCTCTACTGGTGATTGATCGATCCATGATCTGCTTGAATGAGTGTCCTGATGATATTTTAGAAGTCACTCTGTCAAAAGTGCCAGCACTTCGGTTTAATTTGGTTTTCTGAGCCTCGATGGTATGATTGTTTATATGTGTTCTACTGCATGCATTGTCCATGGCTAACCTGCAATTATTGTTCTTCAATGTCGATGTCTTCGCCTAGTTAGACTTGACTCCTTAATTTTGAGTGAATGATCCTTTCTATGAAACACTTTCACCGCATTTTCTGTTGCATGAATTCTACTCTTTAATGGGGTTTGTAATTTCATTTGTTTTTGTCCTGTTAAATTCGTTAACCTCTCTGCGCTTGTTTACTATGAATGCTTCAAGGGCGTGCGAATCACTCAATGGTCTGCTCTCATGGATTTGATCGAAGAAGTCTGTTTATGACGATATTATTGTTTCTAATGTAATGATTCTTCATTGAAGTGGTGTAATATGAATTAAAACCAAGGCAGGGAATTTTACTTATGAACTGTTATTGCCCTTGATGAATCATCGTTCAGCTACAGTGTGCTTTTTTTTTTTTTTCTTTTCAGTTGACTTTGTTGAATGAAAATATTCGTTGAGGTTGAAGGACTAGTTCAAATGTGTTCTGAAACTCCTCCTATTGTTGAAGGTGAATCTTACGGAGCCGCTGTATGGCAGATTCCGGAGTTGTACGGACAGTTGAATTCTCCTCAGTTGGAAAAAATTGCCTCGCTTGATGCACATTCACGAAAGATCAGTTGGTGGGCTTCTTCGACGCGGTCTCTCTATTTTTGTCATTTGAAAACTTTACTTTGCTTGCTGACTTAGGCAATGCCTACAACAGCATACTCTGGTGGCCGTCTGGACGGCATGACAAGTTGGTTAGCATTGATGAGGAAAACATCTTCTTATGGAACTTAGATTGTTCAAGAAAGTCGGCTCAGGTATATTCAAATGGAACATCTCTACTGGTTACTTCTTTAACAATGAATGGACTACATAGTTCTCCATACGTTCTTTAGACATTTATAAGTAATATAGTTCCTTTTCCATTTCCTTTAAATTCTGTGATGTAAGACAACTAAAAGTGGATATAGGAAGAGAGAAGTAAATGGATACTTATATTGACACGGCTCAGAGTCACTTTATTTGATGGAGATACAATGTTTTGTACACATGAAGACCATTGAGCTCTTTTTTGCAAGGAGTTCTAGAGACCGCTTATTTGGCTACATGGGACTCTTATATGGCTTTCACATGAGTGTTCTAGTTGATGTTGAAAATGGATAATCCTTGTTTGGTTGTATGGAGATCGGTGAAGGACCAATTGATGCAGTGTGTTTGTAATAGTATTTGTGGGAGATGGACAGTAGGAAGAGTGACAAGTAGTCATCTATGTCTGCATGCCTCTTATACCTTTTATCCTATCCTCTCTTTTTGAGAAAATGGTGTATTTATATTATACAGAGCCATTTAACATCCTTGGTGAAAATCTCAGAAAAACACGCTCTAGTTTGGGTCCATCTCAGTGTTTAAATTAGTCTGTAGATGTATAAGTGTTGTCTTTGCATTACTTACCTTTATCCTATTCATGCACTGCATCCTTTGTTCTTCTTAATTCTTATTCTTACGTGCTGATCCTTATTCAGTTCTTGTTTCAAATTCTAGGTCCAATCACAGGAGTCTGCTGGTATGCTGCACTACCTCTCTGGTGGAGCGTGGGATCCACATGATGTAAATACTGTCGCTGCAACCTGTGAATCATCAATCCAGTTTTGGGATCTTCGGACTATGAAGTAGGTTGCATCACCCTATCCACATATGATGCATAGGGTCTAAGTGAGATGGGACCACCTTTCCCATTTGCAGTTGGTTAATGAACTTTGTCCGCGTCATGTATTGGTTCTGTTAAGTACTCTATTCATAGTGCGGGTCGGAACTTACCCAACAAGGAATTTCGATACCTTAGGACCGTTATAGTTATGGCCACCGTTCATTTTAAAATTTTCACTGTTAGTCTTTTTGCATATTTTTCTTTCAAAGAAGTAAAAAAAAGTACAATGACCAGTTAAACTGGAAGTAATTGTCTTTCCTTTGATTTCTTTACGCCATTTGCCACTTGGGACAAATTTTCAGGTTGTATACCCCAGTTTCCAATTATAATTATAACTTTAAGGGGTAATAAACTGAAATGGAGCTAGCTTGAGTTTCACTTGCTTAGTTTCTTCTAATCCTGTGGAGATTCTACAAGTTTTTGGAATGTGTGCTGACAGACTTCATATGGTGACAGGAAAGCAAATTCACTAGAATCTGTCCATGCTCGTGACCTGGATTATGACACCCAAAAGAAGCATTTACTTGTAAGAAAGCAACAATGGAATCCAGCATCTATCTTCATGCATATTTGATTCATTGCTCGTATTAATTAGATTAATAGAGGATGTTTCACAAACATTTTAGCATATTCTTTCACTATAGAATCAATTTATGACTTTAAAGAAAAGTTGATCTGAATTGCATCTGAGGCTAGACTGAAACTTTCCTTTTGATATTAGTTCCACTTGACGTACTGGTAGTATGTACGGACAATCTTTCTGCAAGGTTAAAAGGTTAAGAGAACAGGGATTTTGATTAAACGTGGTTTCCAATCTGCAGTGGATAGAAGAGTCTAATAACTTATTGTTTCATTTGGAAATGGCAACCAGTTTCAGCTAAAGTAGCTTACATGAATATGACTACCTACTTGTTATTAATATGAATAGGCTAGGCATAAAGTATAAGTCTATTTCGTGCACATTTTATCAGCTTGGGGAAAGAATCATGTTCCATGAATTATTGAAAGATGCCAGCATATTGACTGAGGACCAATTTGATGAATTACACAATCCACAACAGGTAATGAAGAACTTGTATATAGGGAGATTTCAGGACATTGCTCGGATAAAAATGGTGAATAACGTATTTCTGTTTGATATCCAAGCACAAGCTACATAAATTTATCTGAATAGGGAGCTAGTCATATGCATTCTCTGGCAGCCAAATCACCAGCTATATTAATGAGCAATGAGGGCTTAGATTGATGAATGGGGCACCCTGCAATCGGTTGAGGACTCTTATCACATGGTTTGTTCAGTAAATACATTGGGTAAGGGATCTTGTTTAGATGAAGTCAGGGAGTCAATCTGAAGAAATACATGAAGTATGTGGACCTTATAGAGAAGACAGCGTTAGCAAGGGGTATAGCGTAAAACATCCCTATTAAAATATCACTTAATGGGAAATGTGTCTGGTGAAGTAGTATGCTATCCTTAATTTGTTCCTTGAAAAGCAGATGTGCTACGTATGATAATGGCAATAGAATATATTCTGCGATGGATCACTTGTACAAGTAACTTCCTTGAACAAGTTACTTTCTATTCTGGCACATGGTAAGTAGCATTGACTTTGTTTCCAGAGATGAATGATTTTTCCCGGAAGTTGACTCGGTTGATTTCTGACTCCACTAATTTTTCACGAGGGAGTTGGCTCTATGAACTAGAGGCTACCCGGTGCAACGAAAAAGGAAAAGAAAACTGACATGAGTGAGCAACTGTCACAATAAGCATTTATGTGTATTATGCATATCAGGAGAACCACTGATGTAGTATCAGGAATTTAGTGGGGAGTCCTCTATGATGTGAATTAGGTTCTTTGTGATATCATGGCATGCCACGATGCAGTTTGCAGTTTGCTTCTTTTTAGGAAAGGGACTGCATAGACCAGAGGGCATTTAGTCTTTTGATTAGAGTTATCACACTATTGAGTTCTCTATCCTGTTATGGATACTCAATACTGACGTCTTAGCCATGTCAAGGAAAGTTTTCCTTTTTCATTACTTCATGGCGATTACTCCCTGCATGCCACTAAACGGCACTTTTATAATGTTTATGTCCAATAGACGTATGAAGTCGTGCATTGTAACAAGAGAATTCATGTCATTTCAAGATTTAAGGATGTCTAAGCATTGAAAGATGATTTTATGAGAGCTTACTCATGGCTGTATGGTTGCCTTGAGGTCATCCATGCGAAACTCAACGTTCAAATATTCTCTTCTTAATTTTGAGAAAATTGCACATACTTTGTTTTTTCTTGTTGTGGGTCCCCTCACTTCTAGAGAATAGTATAGAATATATATCATCTGTTCATGTCCTCTTTGTTAAATAAAATTGCTTCCTTTTGTTACAGGTTACCTCCGAGGATGAATCTGGTGTACGTGTATGGGATCTCAGAATGCCTAAAGCTCCTATTCAAGAGCTTCCTGGTCACACACACTGGTACAGTATTGTATTCCATCTGTTTTAGTTTTGACAGTTATGTGATCTATGGACGACTTATCATACTCAAATTACAAAATCTCTTCCTGTAACATGCTCAAATTATTGGCAGGACTTGGGCAATTAGTTGTAATCCTGAGTACGGAGGACTGATTCTGGTTCTCTCTCTCTCTCTCTCTCTCTCTCCCTCTCTCTCTCAGACTCACGCCATGAACACAAAAAGATGGATGTTTATTGTATTATGAGAATTTTCAAAGTGTTTGACTTGTGGAGGCTTGCATTACGAATTAGCTTCATTCATGTCTCTGTGATCTTCCCTGCGGCAAATCTGTTTCTTTCCTTCTTAGACTGTTCCAGTCTCAGTAATTTTTCAATTAAAAATGTTGTTACAGAGTGCAGGTACAGACTCAGCTGTCAATTTGTGGTGGTCATCTGCTGCGAGTAGTGATGAGCTGATATCTGAAAGGTTAAATTCTTCATTGTGTATCTTAAAACTGTCTCTTTTACATTTCTAGATAAGTCAAAGATTCTCTATACGATGACTCGCCTAATTGTCTCTTTTGCAGGCTAATTGACTCGCCTACCAGAAAGCTCGATCCATTGCTCCATTCATACAATGACTATGAAGACAGTGTTTATGGTAACTGCTGCGGAACTGAAATTCTTTAAGCACTAGCTGTCTGTTTAGAAGGCTAATTAATTTAACTGTTGATGTAGGCCTAGCGTGGAGTTCACGAGAACCATGGATTTTTGCGTCATTGTCATATGATGGGAGGGTAAGCACTATAGACCTTGATAAGTAAGCTAGGGATAATCGAGAAGTTTTTTCCTTCGTGGGGCCGTTTGATGCTGGCATTGCTCAGTGTGATGACCATTATTTTGAGTGCTTTTTAGCTAAAAACTAGGTTTCATTTCAGCAACCTGACTAATATGAACCATAGTCTTCCATACCTGGCATGACCCAAAAACTTTATCTCCATTGAAACATGATTAGTGCAGCCAATGACTAAATGCTTTTCCAACAATTAAATCACATCAGCATGGGGTTGTTATTCCATTGTAATCTAGGGGTGTGTGTGTTTTAGTGAAGGTATTTTCCGGGAATTAGTTTTCCAAACCTTCGTCCGTTTGGTTTGCCGAAAATGACTTAGTCAACAAAAAACACTTTATGAAACTGCTTCTCTCGAATTTTTAAATTTTTAATATTTTTAAATTTAATATTTTAAAATTTATATGTTTATTTATTTTTCTTTCTTTTTCTTTTTTCTTCTCCCACTACCGGTCGCCGGGCCTCGGCGACGGTGGGCTGGCTGGTGAGTTCGAGCTCACCCGTGGCTTCCGCCTGTTGCGGTGGAGGAAGAAGTAAAGAAAAAAAGAAAAGAAAAGAAATATTTAAAAATTTGATTTTTTTTTTCTTGAGATAAAGTGATGAGATTGAAATCTCCAAATGAGATCCAAACACCAAAAAACATTTTCGGTCAAGTTTCACCAAACAAAGGAAAACAAATTATTTTCTTGAAAAATGATTTCTCAGAATCAAAACTTTCCCTCAAACAAACGCACCCTAGGTGTTGTTTGACATGCAACTCTGGAATTGCTGTTGATATATCAAGCGTGTCGTGTTAAGAACTTTTGACGGATGTTTTTTGTTACAAGTATATGTATACTTCCAACGGCAGAGAAGTGTTCATCTAAACTAATTATTGGGAAGTTTAACCTGTGGTATTATTCTCTTTTTTCCTGAACACAGGTGGTTGTAGAATCAGTGAAGCCCTACCTGTCCAGAAAATGATTTCCGTGGCACCAAAATAATGTTCATTGCCCCTTTGCTGTCCTGGCATTTTACATCTGGAGATGGACGAAGTATTTCTTCTTGCTTTTCTGGTTAATTAGGGATTTATTCCGTTTCTCATTTTTTGAATTCCCATTGTAGAATTATTTTCTCCAATCATTGATTTTGAACAGCTTATGATTGAGAGAGAGCATTTATCTTCTACCAAGCCATGGAAAGCTGTCTGATCTTTGGATCACTCGCGAGTGAAGTTTCCAACTGATTGAGGCAAGGTGTGTTTGGCCGTACATACTTTCTGTAATGTATTCAATGAGCATACACCTGACGGGAAAAAAAAAATCATCG
>JANUWG010000863.1:0-10238 GCA_025175695.1 Eugenia klotzschiana | reverse complement strand
GGCGGTTGGTTGCTACGCTAGCCCCGCCAAGGACTAGTCGTACTCTACTGTTGGGTTAAGCGCAAGCTCGCCGGCCACGCGGAACCTCGGTCATCGAAAAAAAAAAGGATCCTGTGATGATCTTGGACATAAGAGATCCTAATAGTCAGAGAATCAACAAGTGAAATTTTGCAAGGATTCCAATAGAATGATACAAATGTTACCTCATCTAGAGTTTGACTAAATGGAGAGATTTTGTAAGTACAACTTAAAAGGAATCGATTCATATGAAAATGAAAGAAACGACACAAATTTAAATGAAATTAGAGTTTGACTTGATGGGTTGGCTTAGCATGTACAATTTCTTTGAAGGAACAATGAACCAACATACCCAAAATAGTGTCAGATTTTAACTAATGACAATATCTTGAACACGCTTCGATAATACATCAGACTTTGACTCGATGGCATAGCATTTAGGGTAGAGATAAAAGCCGAAGTTTGACTCAACGACGAGAATCTGAAAGCTACAGTTAAGGAAAGCAAAGTGTTGTACGATAAGTAAAGATATGATAAATTTGTTGATTTGTTCAAGGGGGTCACCTCTGTAGTTGCCTGGTGGTATTTATAATAGTTGAAGTGGTAATTGCTCTTTAGCGATTGTATCTTTTATGCACCAAAAATTGCTGCATTCTTCATCTTCTTTAAATCTTTTGACTTTTTCCTTAAGCAATTATTTAACTTCAAATAACTAATAACGTTAGCTCCCTTGTCTAACCCTTCCACTAAGGTCGGTTGTGCCCACGTTCTCCACTTCTTGGGGCTTTGAAGCTCGAAATCCCAATGACTGTCGATAGGATATTTATCAGCACTCTTTCGATCGTGAAGGTGTGCCCATGTCCTCTACATTCCGTGAGCCCATTGACTTATTCTCAAGGGCTCATTTTGACTCTATTTGCCTCAAAATCATCTTCTCGCCATAGAATACAAGAGGATAATCTTCATATTCTTTGGCGCTCCTTGAAAAGACCTTGAACCTTATTGGATTGCTTCTCGTTGGCACCCAAGTTGCTAGCTAGTTTATGACCTCACCAATCAATGCCTATTGGTATTATCATGTGCTCTACATAAGCCTTCTTCATTCTCTATCGAAATGTCTACTCTTCACATGTTTATCATGTGTGTCAACTCTTCAAGTATCTCGCTTAGGTGTTGACTCCTTTCGTGCTTTGCAAGTGTGTTGATTCCTCACGAGATCTACGCGTGTATCGATCTCTCACGTGTATTTCAAGAGACAAATTATTTTAAGTGCTAACATATGCCTCTTTTTAAAAGAATTAAAAGAGATTTAGTTCTTTTAAACCGTACCTTAGTCTCCACGGCTTCCTTGATTAAGCATCGCTTTGATTCAAACACTTGGTTTTCTGCATTCCGACGGCTAGGCTACAATCTCGTAATGCCTCGCCATGTCGCCTGATTTCTAGTGATTTTTGAGTCTTTGTAATCATGGTCTTCTTGGATCAGCATCTTTTGGGCTTTAATTTAAATGAGAACAAAAATTCAACCTTTCGCTTCTTCTTTCTCGAACTCTTAAACTCTAAACAGTTCTATCACTTCCTTGAGTTTTCAGGTTTCGATGGCGCCACATTCTTCTAAAACCTCTTCCCAGACTTCTTTCAAGACTCTTTCTGAAGATCTCATAACCAACTTTGAGAAACTAAAATACGACAAATGCTCCAGAAACTGCTGCCTTGATCTTCTGACTTGTCCAAAAGCCTATCCAGACCGGTTAATTCTTGGCCCCTGTTTCTTTCATCATCTGGAAATCCCATCTTCCCTTCAAAGTTGCTTCCCAATGAAACGTGGGGACTACTCCCTTTTTAGAGGACTGCATATATGGACTATTAAACCTTCCAAGTTCTGAGGATTCCCCTGGTTTGAGCAAGATTTCCATGAATGGTACCTTGGCATGAAGTGTGATCGCTCAATCACAACTATTTGGGGGTCCAATGGCTTAAGTACTGCCTTAGAGGTCAGTAGTTTGTCTTGCGACCCTAATCTTAGATTGTTAGGCACTACCATCAGCTTTTAGTCTCCCTTTACGAATTGATGGGAACCAAGTCGATCACTCTTTTAGATGTCTACACCATTATCGGACTTTCTCTGCTTTGTAAATCTACTGATGATCTAAAAAATGTCGATGCCCCTCAAGTTTCTGATTCTTACTTGGCTTAAGGGAAGTACATGAAGCAGATTTGTTCATCCTCTGATTTGATTAGCCATCATAAGCATATTGTTTTCTTGCTTTACTGGCTTTCCAAGTATTTCTTCTTCAATCCATCTCTGCAAGTACTCAAAGAGCTATTGGAATAGCTTCCAATCTTGTGGTGGATCATCAAATTGCTATGGGTCCTTCAGTACTAGCTGCTTTGTTTAGAGGTTTCACTCATGTAACGTAGGCAATAAAGACCTCATTTTCCAAGCCAAACTCGAAAGAGAGTGGAACTCTGTTTGGATAATTTTGGATTCTGCAATGCTGGTTGAACCTTTATTTTCCTCCTTCTCTATCGCCAGCACTCGAAACTTTCCACATTGGGTTTCTCCTAAGTTCAAACCAAGTGTTTCCTTTTCTTTTGGATGCTATCTGTTGAGTCGTTCTTATACTCCCATTCCTCGCAATATCTCTTCATTCTCCATTTACCTCCAGCTGCTTGCTAATTTGGATGAAACCAGCATTGACTTTTTTGGTACATTAATGAGGAATTTAATTCTCTTTTCAACTTCTCTTCTGATCAAAGTCAACCTCTGCCCTGGTTATGCGTCCTTACTCCGGTTGATTTGCCCATCAGAATATGCATGAAGGCAAGGTTAGGGTTTCGAAATCTATTCTCCCCATACTATGCTAGGCAGTTTGGATTAACTTAGTCTATCCCAATATCAATCCCTTACTCTCTTGAATTCCCTCATATGTCAAGAAAGTAGCATAGTCTTCAAGGCTCACTAGCTTTCACTCACTGTTCTAAAATCACTACGGTAATATGGGCACGATTCTTTCCTCAGCTTCGTGAATTCCCTCGTCTGCCATATCATACTCCAGAGTGGACCAGCTGGTGGCTCTCTTTCGACCTTGAAAGTCCTTATGAATCTACTCTAAAGACCATTACCTCTACGATCAAACCTTATGAGCTTGAAAGGTTTTCTCAAGATGGCAGCAAGACAAAGAAAACGTTATGTGCCTTGATTGATAACCTTCAGACTGAAGGAAGCAGCAAGCGGCCTCTCACAGAAGTGTCGACTCAATCTCCTCAACCTGATGTAATATGTGCAGAGGAAAGGCAAAGAACCTACTATTGCGGCTGATGATGAAAAGAGAAAGGCAAAAGGAGGTAAACTTCTCATCATATGTTCTACCATCTAGCTTGTTTGGCTCTCTTAATTTTCATCCTTCTTTCAGATCTAAAGGGCATCATCATTTCTGAGCCTGCTCAAGAATGTACTCAATCTCTTTCTGAGGAAGAAGACACTGATAGTGATGTACCATTGGCTAAGAAATTTAAACGAAACCCCGTGTCTTGAAAGAAGCAAGAAAACCTACTATCCCCAAAAGTTTGCCTCTGTTTTCTAGTCCCATCTGCTATACATCCATCCACTTCTCCCAAAGTCTCACTTGTTGCTCCAATCCTTTCAGATTTATGTAGAAAAGATAATGCACCAGTTCCTTCAGTCATTCAAGGTACAATGTGCTAGGTCACATTCACATGGACTTTCTTTCTAATGCTTATTCAAGGCTCATCTGGTAATATCATGGGAGGTGTTGAGAGCTCTCAGGAATTAGCTGCTCAGGATTTTTTGACTACTGAATCTGTTAACCTACCTCTTATGACTTCTGAATTGGGTATGTTATTAACTTCCTTTTATTGACCTTTAATGCTTTAAAAGTCAAAGTCTGATCCCTCGCTTGTTCTAGCTGTCTTTTCAGTATCAGATCCTACTTCTGTCATCATTCTTTTCACAGGAAGCATTCAGCCTCCTCTGTCGGCTCCTGAAGTTGAGACCAATCCTTCTGACCTCATGATCATGCCTGTCAATTTACCTAATCCAGTCTCGTAGAGTTCTCCTTTAGCTTCTCCTGCGGCTTTAGTTCAAGATTCATCTCCATCTCATCAGTTAGATGAAGTTCAAGGTTTTATTCGTCTCTCTGGGTGAACTGAGATTCAGAGTATCCCTCCAACTCAAGATTCGACTCCAATTCATGACTTAACTGCTCAGTTGGTTGATGCTCAAAACCCTGCTCAGATTCACCACCAACTCAAGATCAGGATGCATCGACTTCAGTCGAAAGTTTTCTATCCCCCTTAGACAAAGCTAAGCGAGCGATCGAGGAAGTCTCCACCATCATGGCTACCGGGCTCTGTTTTTCTACGAATCCTCTGCTCCAAAGAAGGAAGTCAAAAAGGCATTGTTAACATTTCACAACCGTTCATCAGGAGGGGTTCCCGCGATTGCACACAACCCATCCATTTTAAGTCAGCTAGAAAATTGCTGAATACTCCTTAGCAAGCCAGTTCTCTTCTAACCCCTGAGCTTCAACAAGCGCCCCATGGTATTCCTCAGAATTTCGCCTCCAAGGTACAGATTTATCAAAGAAACCTGGAGGTGATAATGTTAATTTCTACACCAGATCTCGGTCACCTAAGTTTTAGTGATCTTGTACTAAAGTCTAGCAAGAGCGTTGAAGTTAAACAGGCTATTCTTCAGAACCTGATTGGGAACCTCGAATTTCCTGATGAGCAGGACAAAGCTCTTCGAGTTCAACTGGCAAAAATTGAGAAGAAGTACAAGACTTAGACCAAAAGAGGCAGCTCACTCTCGTCCAAATGACTGAGCTTGAAGCGGATTTGCGTTCCGACGGTTCCTTGCTTAAAGAGTTGAAGGCAGCTGAGAGCATTCGTTTGTCGATGGAAGCTGCTAAGCCTCACAATGCCAAAAACAATTGTCTGATGGAGAATATCGCTCTCGAGGGAGCCTTGTATACTTTCCAGCATGAGATTAGGACAACAATTTTTTCAGAATTTTATAAATAAAACGGTTTCATCTTTTCATTTCTCTATGAATCCATTGCTTCCTTTTCGAATGAAATGTTTCTTTTACGACTATCACTCACATTGTTCTTCATTTTCCTCCTACATTTCCCACATGGTTAGATAATACTTCTTTAAATGCTTTCTGTTGATCGATCGCTGTATCTCATCACCATCAATATGCATCAATCAATGCGCATTTCCAAACATAATGTCCATAACCAAGTAGGAACCATCCCAATTGGAGGACCATTTGCCAAATTTCTCACTGTCAACGTTCATTGGCAATATAGTCTTCCATACTAGATCGCCAATGTCAAAGTGTTTTATCTTTACATGTTTGTGGTATGCTCCGGCAACTCTACGTTTCTGGGCGATCAGTTTCTCTAAAGCACAAACTCCCAATTCGCCCAAATCATCAACATTCACGTACATCAATTCATCATACTCTTCTTTGGGCATATCACCATGCAATTTCACCCTCAGAGATTGAACTGTGATCTCTACGGGGAAGTACCGCTTCTTGTCCGTATGTCAACATGTATGGGCTCACTCCAATGCTCGATCTCTTGGATGTTCTGTGTACCTGTGGCACCTGCGACGATAACGAGTCCCATTCCCTTGGGTTCTCACTCAAGTGCTTCTTGATAAGGTTGATTAATACATTATTTGATGCATCTGCTTGTCCATTAGCTTGGGCATAATATGGGGTAGAATGAATCATCTTGATTCCCCTTGATTTGGTAAAACTCATTATCTCTTATCCAGTAAAGACAGGACCTTGATCGGCAGTTATTGTTTCAAGCAAACCGAATCGATTCGTTCTTCAATAAATTCCTTTACAGTCTTCGGCGTAATATTCTTGTAAGAGGCAACTTCGACCCATTTTGTGAAGTAATTTGTGGCAACCAAGATATAGTTGTGTTTCTTGGATGAAGAAGGATATATCTTGCTAATTATATCCATTGCCCAACCCCTGAATGGTCAGCATTTGAAAATTGGTTTAAGTACCAATGCAGGTACATGTTGAATTGGACCATGTTTCTGACATGGTTCACATCCTTTAGCATAATCAATGCAATCTTGGGTCATATTCATCCAAAAGTATCTGTGATATCGTAATAGCCATTTCATCTTAATGACTGCTTGGTAGGCACTGCCAATTCCCTTGTATACTTCTTCCATTGTAACTATCGACTCATTTTTGTCCAAGCATCAAAGAAGGAGACCATCCATAATCTTCCTGGGTAACTCGTCACCAATTAACAAATATTTTATTGCCTGTCTTTTCAAATTTTTATCTTTGGCAACTGGGTTCTTCAAGTAATCAACAAATGGCTTTCGCCAATCCTAATCCGCATTCACGTCCTGATTTTTTGTTGAATCGGCATGTATCATCATTACTTGATTATCTATTTATGGCAATATTTTAACTTGAGTCACTATGGACTTTGCCAGTTCTTCTGATATCTTATATCCGGATGCCATTTGAGCTAGCTCATTGGCTTCCGAATTGTCATTTCTTTTGATATGAACGAGTTCAACATCGGAGAATATATTCAACAACTCTTTTGCCAATGCATAATGATGAACAATGTTCTCATTTAAACATCGATATTCACTAGAAAGTTTTTTAATCCCTAACGGAGAATCTCCTTTTATTTTGATAAACTTCACTTTCATATCAATTAGGATATTTAGCCCATCAATCAGCCCTTTATACTCCACCTGGTTATTTGAGCAATCGAAATCCAACTTGAACATGAACCGAGTCTTCTACCCTTATGGTGAAACGATGAAGATCCCGATGCCTGAAGATTTTGATGTACTCGTTCCATTAAAATATAAAATCCATGGCACGACTTGGATTAAGTCCTGTCATTTCTCGTCTTCTAGGCAAACACAATGATACTCCGTGATAAAAATCTGCAACTACTTGCCCTTTCACAGCCTTGAGAGGGACGTACACCAAGTCCATCTCGATCAAGGCAAGCATCCACTTTGCCACTCTTCCAGTGATGATGGATCTAGTCATTATGTACTTAATTACGTCTGATTTGCAAGTAATATGCACCACGGTTGGTATCACGTAATGTTGCAACTTGGTACATGCAAAATACAAGGCCAAACATAATTTCTCTACGGGTAAGTATCTTGTCTCTGCGTCATTTAGCATCCGACTAAGGTAGTACACCATTTGCTCTTTTCCTTCATCATTTTCCTGTGCCAATATGCTTCCGATAATAGTATCATATGCTAATAAATACAGTTTCAGCGGCCTACCCTTCTTGAGTGACATCAAAACTAGCGAATTTGCCAGATATTCTTTTGTGCGATCAAAAATTTTCTGATGTTTCTCCTCCCAAATAAATTCTTCTTAGTTTTTCAACTTGAGGAAAGGGGAAAACGCTTCGATCTTTCCCGAAAGGTTAGCAATAAAAATGAAGTAAGAAATTGATCTTTCCTAATATCATCTGGAGTTGCTTCTTAGTTGTGGATGGTGGCAATTCTATAACTGCCCTAGCCTTATCCCTATCGATTTCTACTCCTCTTTGGGTTATAAGAAAATCAAGAAAATTCCCAGCTTTAACTCCAAGAGCACACTTTAAGGGATTTATTTTCAATTGATACTTCTGCATCCTAATAAATGCTTATTCAAGAAAATTTAGATAACTTACTTAGTCCGATTTCACGATGACGTCATCTATATACACTTCCATGAATTTTCCTATCATGTCATGGAACATGAAATTCATGGCCTCCTAATAGGTAGCACTAGCATTCCTCAGGCCAAATAGCATGACCAATCATTTGAATGTCCCATTGGCTCTTGGACATCTAAACACCGTCTTGCACAGATCATCTTCAGCTATAAAAATTTGATTATATCCAAAATGGCCATCCATTAGGGACATGATCTCACTACTTGATGCCAAATCAATCAACATATCTACCATTGGCATTCGGTACTCGTCTTTTGGAGTAGCGGCATCAAGATCTTTAAATTTGATACCTACCCTAAGTTTTCCATTCTTTTTCTTCATAGGGACCATAGTCAAGAACCATTCTACATACCAAGCGATTTTTATAAACCCAACAACTAGCCACCTCTCAATTTCTTCCTTAATTTTGAGGATCACTTCAGGAGCAAATCTCCTTAGAGGCTGTTTGTGCGGACGAAACCCTTTCTTAATTGGCAATCTTTGTTCTACCACATCTCTGCCCAGCCCTAGCATCTCATTATAATCCCAAGCGAAGCTATCTTTATATTTCTTTAACAACTCCACTAACTGTGCTTTGAAATCACTTTCCAATAATGTACTCACATATAAAGGTCGACGGTGTTGTTCGTCTCCCACATCAATTTTTTCTAAAGGATCTTGGATGTGTATCGCCTTCTCAGCTCCCTTGATAGGTAAATCCTCAAATGTCGCTAGGTAGTCATCCATATCTTCTAACTGCTCAGCGTATTTGGTCCTATAGACTGCGTACCTCTCATTAAGGTCATTCAATAATGTAAGGTTTTCCACGTACAACCTCACTTAACTATCTCACCAATTCACTCTTTGGGACCCATTCAATACCTCCCTCATTGAAATGGCAAAACACTGCATTTTCAAGGTCAACATTCGATGGTTCATTTTTATAAGTATTACTATGTACCTGACCTCCTTGATTCAAATTTACTCCAAGGGTGTGAGCCCAAGCAACTTGCTCTTTTGTGTTGGCTTTAACATACTCTCGCCATTGTAGAAGGCCGACATCTAGTGTAGGGTCGATGGCACACATTGATTTCCATGAATCTAATGTCACCCGAGTAACAAACTCTATGATTTATCTACATCCACAACACAGAACAAAGCTTTAGATGTCTTGGATCCAACAGTCAGATCCGCTAAAAATATCCCTCTTGCTTCATTACTATTCCTTATAAAATCTATAAGTTGGATATTCGAAGGGATTATCTCTATAGCCTTCCTCCCTAGCTTCTTGAAATATTTATAAGGGATGGGGTTTAGGGTTGAACCTCCGTCAACTAGCACTTTAGATATAAGCCAACCATTAACTCTTGCACTAATGTTAAGAGCTCAGAGATATCTAGTGTGACGTCCCGAAATTTTAAGGTTTATAAAATAAATAATATTGAACTTTTGGATTTAAGAGATAATTATTGGACGTCAATTTTATTGGTCCGCGGTTCGCATCGTAGAATTTAGCGTTTTGAACCCTTCGCGTTTGAGCCGAATCCTAATCGAAATTGCCTCGATCGTTTGTGCCAAATGGCCACTTAGACCTGAATTATTAGATTACCTTTTTACCCTTGGTATTTATGCACAAAAAGATAAGAAATTCAAATATTGATTTAACCCTTGTCCTTTCCCCCCTCTCCCTCTCTCCTCTGCCAGGCCTACGTACCCCCGCATTAGTCACCTCATGTCACTCCCTCTCTCTTTCTTTCTTTTTTTTCCTTTCCTTTTCTCTCTTTCTTCCTCTCACCCGACGCCCCTCCCCCTCTTTCTTCTTCGTCGCGCTAGTACTGCCACCTCTGTCCATCGCTTGGAGCCGCGCTAGCCTCCACCCGTCGCTGCTGCTACTACCACCCATTGCATCACCCCGAGCCGTTCCCAGCCGACCACTCTCCTCTGTCACCACCATCTAGCTCCTTCGAGCTCGTTGCGCACCCTCCTTCATGCATCGTCTCCAGCCCCCGAGCTCTACCGTCCCCCTCATACCACCTCAACCAAGATTCAAGCTTCGCCCCAAGCTTTTGTTGCCGTCGTACCCTCGCCTCCGTCAGTATCGCCAATTGCCGCCCTTCCCCTTCGTTCGTCTTCCGATCATCGTTGTCTCTTGTAAGCTCGCAATTTCGTTGGTCTCGCCCCATGGCCCATCCGTCACCTTCTTTGAACCTAAGAGCCACCTATTGCTCTACTTTCGCCAACATCCACCCGAACTCGCCTCAGCTAGACGACCCTAACCGCGCGACCTCAAGCCGCCCGGCCCACTTTCTCTCTACTTTGTTTTTTTCGGCTCCGCCCTCCTCGGCCCCTCGTAGCCACCATCTTCTCCGCCCGACGCTACCAGTAGCCACTGGCGCACCAGCCTCAGGTCACCCAACCTGAACTCGTCAGACCACCGTGGAGCCCCCGCCGCCACGAACCACCCTCTAACTCGAGC
>JANUWG010000862.1:0-10238 GCA_025175695.1 Eugenia klotzschiana | reverse complement strand
CTTTTAGAGATCCTATTCGGCAGTTATATTACTCGTTCATGCTTACCATAAGAGATGTTCAACCATCTTTAATCAAAAGTAAGAAATTGTAAATCATACATGTTGGAAACTCTCAACCCTTAGGCTTGTATGCTACTAATTGTCTTTTAAATCATTTCAATCAAAGCACACTTTGTAAGCAATTTATTTAGTGTTTATTTTGGCTATGCTTTGTCTCAAGTATATATGATCACCTACCTCTTGACTAAAGAGCACACTGGAACGTGATTTGACGCAGTCCTGACTTCGAGTTTCTTGTGAACCTGTCATTGATTTTTTATTGGACGAAAAGAATGTCATCGTTTGTGTCGCAATGATGAATATATCTACAAGAAGATTTTCAATGATGAAAAGAATAAATCAATCTTACACTTACCGTGAGAGAAGCACGTTAAACTTTCCAAATATCCTAAGAATAAATTGGTTAACATCGGGAATGCCAGAGTTTCTGATGTTTCCATTCCCAACCCTTCTTCCTCCATAATGATCGCCTCCATTTTCTTGCATTCGCTTACACTTAGTTTTCTCAGTTGTGTGAGAGATTTAACCATGGACGGGAAGAACATAAACCCGAGGTTATCCAAGCCCTTGATTTCTAATGTCTCTAACATCGGAAAGTCAACCTACAGTAGTCACTCATGGAATAAGAAATTCTGCTTAATTATGAACTTATGGATTTCCAAGATGTAAATATGGATAAATATGAAGGGGAGATGGGATTAAATGGCACAAAAGGGGGAAAAAAGGAACAAAATAATAAAAGAAAAGGAGTAAGAAAATCACGATACTAACGTCGTTTCTAATTTCCAATCTTTACCAACGAAATATGCAATGCTTGGCCAGTGTCTAATGAGAAGTAGTACTTCCATTATCATTGAAAGCAAGCTCTCTCCGTGGAAGCTCAAAGCATGAAAAGAAGATTAGTAGTACTCACACATAAGAGTGTGTGGGGCCCACAATTTGCGTTCCCACGGCTCTTAACCGACGAGGAAACTACCATGTTGCAAGAGTCTTGGGCCCCACCAATATATCTATTTATCCATACAAATATATCTATCTATCCATACTATTCGCGTGCGTGAACATGCACGAAATTCTGTCCTCACATAATTATGGGGCTTATGCAATGACTAAAAAATATGCATCAATTAGGTTAGCATAATTGCTTTTTATCTTAAAGCCCGGTCCTCCTTCCCATTCTTCATATTGGTTTTTAAGAGTCACCTATATTTTACATTTTGGGGATAATAACAAAGTTCAGTAACTAAACTCAATGAAATCCATTTCGAAACAGTGCAAATAACTTTACTTATGAAATCACTTTAATGCCAAAAAACATTCCTTTTAGTTTTTCTTTATGAAACCCTGTTAAATATAAATATACTTGCAAAATATAAATTTAAAATAACTCTGAACCTATCACAAACTAAATTTACATGGAGTTCATTCGATTAGTTGGATTTCTACTCAATTAGGAGAGATGGAAGATTGATTTATCTAATCACAGGGAAGGTATGAATGGATATGGCAATTATGAAGAAAATAAACTGAAAATAACAAATTGAATGAGCATCATAATATGCGGTAGATCTAATTAGCAAAGGGAGGACAAATTAACTAATAATTAATACTCTTTTAATAGAAAGTCACCTGTTGTCCGTTGAAGAATGCAATTTGTGCGCCAACTTGGTCATTTGATGTACTACTCGAAGGAGATGACCTAGCAGTGAAAAAATTCTCGATATTTGGCAAGAAACGCAATTCCAATACACGCAACTTAGGCAACTCAAGTATTCCACGATCATCCTCAGCTTCTACAATCCCCCGCATTAACTCGCAACTTTCAACTTCAAGCTCTTCTAGTTGTCGAAGTTCTCTCGCCACTGAACGAGGAAACAATACTTCCATCTTGTTGCATCTTTTGACTCGTACTACTTTTAATGTACTGAATGACTCGGTGGAGATATGGTTGTGGCATATCTTCTCCAAGTTGACGAGATTATAGAGAAATAACGTCTCCAACGCCTTAAAAACAGGAAGGGAAGACCGTTCGAGGATCTAACCGACAAGGGGACTATTGACGACCTGTAAATGCTTTAATTTCGGAAAACCTTCTACGGACAAACCGTATATATTTTGCTCACTTCCGTTGAACTCGTCCAAAAACAGTTCGTCTGTTTTGCGTAAGATGTTCTGTATGCATTCTTTATGAAGAAAATCGCTTGTTGGATTCAACTTCAGCCGTAGTTTCCTCGACACTTTGTACTGGCTCCACACCCATGGCCGCACATCACCTATTCGGATTCTGTACTTGGTTAATTGCTTAAAGTTCAGATCCTTTGGGAGCACACTCGGATTTGGAATGGATACATGCAGAGTGCGGAGATTCTTCATGTTATTCAACTCGATAAGATTGGCATTAGTCGGTGGAGTTTGCTCCCCGGCACTCCATTGATGAAAGCTAATCTCCATGTACAGCTCCTCCAACTTGGTCAAGCTTCCAAGCACACTCGGTTCGATTATCTGTAGTTGTGAACAATGATTCAGGTCCAACAACTTTAGCTCTGCTAGTTGCCCTATTTCTTTCGGCAATCGCTGAATGTCGGAGTTCTGAAGGCTGAGAACTTGGAGGCCTTTTAGCTTGCCAAGAATGGCCACATCCTCTAACAAACAATAATCAAGACAAAGAGAGTGCAGTTTCTCCAAGAATTGAAATGGCGAAGGCGAACGACTGAGACGTATCCCGTTCAGATTTAAGGCCATGAGAATCTTCATAGAGTTGAAATATGAATCCGATATCTCAAGAGATTTATTGTTTGAGAATAGCAAAAAGGTGCGCAATTCCGGACAAATTAATTCTTCGGGAAGCTTTTTCATGTCCACGTAGGGAAAGCATATCGCCCCGCAACTTCTGAGCTTGTCCTTGGACAACTTTGCGACTGACTCGTCTTTCAACACGAGAAGAGGGTGATCTCTCGAAATGATCGAGGCAACAAACTCACGAACCAAGTCATGTATCTTGAAACCACTAGCGTCTTCTTCACCGGGTAACAACAGTGAGGAGTCTCGAAGAGTTTCGATCAGTGACTTCAACCTACTTCTGGCATCTTCCATGCTACTTTCTTCTCCAAATAACCCCAAACCAACGCCGTACCTCACTAAATTCTCAAGAGAGGGCTCAGAGACACCATAAACAGCAATGAGTTGTAACAATGACTTCGCCTCATCGCGTTTTATACGATCATAACTGACTCGCAATGTCTGCTTTATCTTGTCACCGGCTTCTTCGTCCCATATTTGTTTCAAAGCATACTCACAGTCAGAGTAAGTAGTGTCCATAAAGAGTTTTGATGTCGCGACAATCAGGAAAGGCAAACCTGCACAAATGTGGAGTGCTTTCTCCACCAAGGGTTCCAACTCAACTGGAGCTTCGCCTCCCACCATCTTCTCAAACAATCTTTTTGCCTCTTCCTTCTCCAGCTCACCAAGGAGGAAGGCACTGTCGCAGCGCATTTCCCTTCGCAAAACACGATCAGATCTGGACGTCAGCAACAACTTGCATCCTATGGCTTTGTTGTCAAGTCCGCAAGGAATGCCGACTGATTTCAAGTCGAGCGGCTCCCACAGGTTGTCCAGTATTATGAGCACCTTCTTTTTCTCCCTCTCCTCCTTTTCCAACCTCTTGTGCAGAAGTTCCGCTCGCGGTGTGGGATACTCTTCGTTCTTCATGTCAGTAAGGGCCAACCAGTGCGCAATCTCTCCTTGAATCCTCTTGATGTCTGGATTTTCCGACACGTCGGCCTTAGCAACCAGATCGAACGACCTCTCTTCCCTTATTCTCTTTTCGACCTCCACCAAAAGGGTGGACTTGCCGACCCCGCCCATCCCGTAAATCCCGAGCACACTGTTGCTGGTATTGGCAAGAGCGTCCATGACTTTCTGTATCATCAAAGCTCTGGATTCGAAGAGACCATCCTCCCTAGGCTTAATCGACGTCGAGGCAGAAAAAACAGAGGTTGTCCCGGTGGGCGACTGGACTTTCCCCGGAGCAGGACCGATGGAGGAGATGTCGTTCAAGTCCTTGAATTGATCAATGCATTGTTGAACGAGTTCCCGAACAACCTTGATCTGGGCCTCGGCCTTGGTGCTGAACTGATAGCGACATTTGGGGTCGGGAAGTCTCCCGTAGCAGCAAGCCTTGCTCGCCCCATCGAAGGCGTCCAACAGGCGTTGCGCGTCCCTGGAGTTCCTCTTAGCATCATCCTCCCATCTCGTGAAGCCAGGGTACAAGTCCCGACAATTGTTTCTAGCCCCTTCGGCAATATGGCCGACCCTCACCACCTGTTCATCGAGCTTCCCCACCTCCTGCCGAAGATTGTCGGCGTAGCTCTTGGAGGACATGACGTATCCGAATCCACGCTTGATGGGAGCAAACCCCATCTTCAAGACATCCCATACAATACCAATGGCAGCATCGATCGACATTTTTTTTTTTATTTTTTGTCCGATAAACAAAGAGCGCGAAAATAGAGAGTGATGAAAAGGAGCAGCAGATAATGAAGAAGAAGCCGAGAAGAAAGAAGAACAGTTGCGCGGAGGAGAAGAGCGAAACAGAGCAAGAGCGATGGGTGAAGGCCAAGAGATTTGAGTTGAAATGAGGATGAAGGAAGGGGAGCAAGAACGAAACAGAGAATTGAGTGCAAATGAGGAGAAGAGCGACCACAGATCAAGAGCGACGGGAGAAGGCCAAGAGATTTCAGTTCAAATGAGGATGAAGGAGGGGGCAGCAAGACCGAAACAGAGAATTGAGTGCAAATGAGGAGAAGAGCGACCACAGATCAAGAACGATGGGAGACGAAGAAGGCCGAGAGATTTTGAGTACAACTGAGGAAGAAGGAAGGGGAGCGACGAAGACAAATCTATTTAAGCGAGAAAAGAAAGGCCTGTAATCTAACCATAGTTAATGCCTTAACTGAACACCTGTAAGTACTTAAGGTTGCTGCTTGGTAGAAGACTGCTCCAATTAGAAACTGACAAATAATAATAAGAAAAGACGTTATTTTTAATTATGTGTACCTTTTTCATCAGTCTCATATCAACAACAGTCAATCATAGTGGGGCGGGGACCAATGGAAACTTGGTGGTACATCAACGGAGCTCACAGGGACATGCGTCGGCATTGACCCACACAAAAGGAACGGTTTTCATTCGTTGCATTTTCTAAAAAATAAATGATGGCCCCAACTAGTTTTGGAGCGAGATTTGATAATTAATAAGTGATTTAGGTATTGTAGTAATCAAAAATTTTTTTTTTTGCTGAAAATTGTCGGTAGTTCTTTGAACACTTTTTTTTTGCCATCTACGTTCGTATATCGTGAATTTCTTTTAATTCTTTCAAATCCTTTTTGTCAAACAAGGAAACAGAGCGGATGATGATGTGGACTATATATATGGGATGAAGATCGTCTACCGCGCCATAGGGACAATTGGAGGAGGGGGAGGAGGAGGAGGAATGCTTGTGCCGAGGACAAGAGCGTGTGAAACAGAACAAGAAAAAACATGTTTTTTAAAACAACAATTGACAACACCAAGCTCTTTGATTGCAGTTCAAACTTGGTAGAGAACAAGGTAAATGTAATTTAGTCCCCATCTTTTTGACAAGATATGATGGATCCTCGACTTCACCGTGCATGATCTGGTCCGAATGCCTAAGAATTCGATTCGTTTATTTACCCCAAATATGTTCCATGAAGGATGGAAAGAGAATTTTTTGCCCACATGCATATTTGAACTAGCAATGTATTAATATGAAACACCATAGGGTGCAGCCCTTGACAGTATTCGCTAGTTTCAGGAGTCATAATCTGCAGCCTTAACTATACAATAGGGTGCATAATCCAAAAGTCAACCATCTCAACTTGTCAAAATTTGTGCTCTAAGACTATACTTTCAAATTTGAAGACATGCCACTAGTAGTGAATTCTACTTAGAGGAATATTTCTTTTATAGCCTTGAGAAATTTTCGCTTTCGGTTCAGTGAATCAATTCCCGATGGAGCATCCAAGGCAAATCGATGGAGCCACCAGAGAGTGGATGGAGGAAGGGTTAGCGTCGAAACACAGCAACTCCTTTTTACTGGAAAAGTTGATAATCAACAGCTGAGATTTAATATTAAAATATCAGAATCATTCTTTACGTGATGGCTCAAAGGCAAAAGCAGGAAGAACAAAAGTATAATTATCAAATCCACATTGTAGCCAAAGTCTCTCGAGGGCGATGCTCCTCATTAGGGGTGATCGGTTCTCATTCCGGTCCGATTCCTTCAAGAGCTGAGTTGACCTTCAAAAATAGGAGTAATCATAGAAGATGAGCTATTTTGACTCAAATAACTATAAGAATAAGAACAGAAAAGATCAAGTTGATCTTGACCAATCATATTGTACAGAGTTTTGCCTAATCAATCTTATATGTTAGTCCAATCATGACCGATCGTCCCATATGTAAGGAAGATGGTGTAAATTGGATTACTATTACATGAAACGACGCTGTTTTTTCTTAGATAACCAACGTCGGTGCTTGGCCGAGGGGCTACAGCCCCAAATCACCAAATCTTTAGCTCTAATGTTCGACTTAAGTAAAAGGATCGACGGTATATATCAGTGAATAGAAGCAAGCCCCAACACCCCCACCAGCAAAGCAACACGACCTGTCTGAAACAAGACTATTACGCAAGCTCGCCAAAACAAACTCGCCACGAAAGAGGCACACAACAAAGCAGAAGCAATTTCAATGGCAAAAATTAAAATTGCCGACGAACACCCACTTTTTTAATCATTAATCTATTGGTTTATTTCCACATTGTAGCAAAAATATCTAGGATGCGATGCTCCTTATGCTAAGCCATTTACCAATAATCAATGCTTTCATCTTTTCAGCTTTATTATAAAGCATCTCTACTAAAGATGGACTCAATAGGAAGGGGAGAATTACCAAAACAATCCTCGCTCAGCGGCTGACAGGAGGCTGCCGGCCCAAAGAAAAAAAAAGGCCGAAAAAATTCCTAAAAAAAACTAAAAAATCATTAAAATTTGAAAAATATTAAAATATTATTAAAAATTTGACACATTAGTGCCATCCGGCCAAATGAACTGAATTGGCACAATTACAAAATGAATTAACAAAAAAAAATTAAAACTAAATTGACATAATTACAATAGGTCCACGACAGTTTTGGTAACTTTTTTCGAGAGAGATAGATTGGACACCCCCACTATCCAGTGTCTATTCAAATTATTGCATCTTTAATCACTTTAATAAAAGTAAGGAATACGATCTCTGAATGTTAAGGCGCTTTATCCTTTCCTTTTTCCAACCTTTTGCTTTGAGTCGGGTAAGGAACGAGTATGAACAGATTCAAACCTTAGTATTCACGTTTGTGCTTTTTTTGCAGGCCCCTCCCTTTTGATTCGCTGCTTGGCCAGTAAGTTTTTCCGACTTGCTAGACAGGTTCAAATCTTAGTATTCACTTTTTCCTGCTTGTGCTTTTTTTGCAGGCCCCTCCCTTCCCCCCTTCTCTCTCTCATAATTGCATGGAATCATACCATGCTTGGGCACGACTCCTTGCCACCTTGGACAACCTTAAGCAAAGTAAGAATCAAGACATTCGTGGAAGGTGGGGATTCCAACAAATCTCGATTTGCTATCAAATTGTTCATGATACCTGGGACGTTTTCTTCGGCAATTGTAAGAAGCACCGTCCTACTTCATTTCCAAGGGACACTCATGGAGACTCCTCCATTTTGAGGAAGAAAAGGCAGAGATTCTTGTATAATGGGAAGGATCTAGAGGAACAAAAACAGGAGGAGATTGAGAACTTCCTTTAAATCATTAATTTAATCTCTAAATAGTGTCCTTTGCATTCTTAATAGATCAAACACTTGTCTTTTAGTGATGAGCTTTCACGCGCAATGATCAAGAACCTCCTTCAAATCTCGGCCATCACTCAACAGAGTCAAAACTCTATACAGAGCCTGATTCCTGACCAGAACTGGGCCGAGCCCGTGATTGAGAAATGCCTTGGTTCATTGCCGGCATACGACCCGGTTTGCTACTAGGCCTAACTTGATCCATGTCTGAAACTTTCTTTTACCCACCATTCCTTCGTAATGATTGTTAAGATAGTTTTCTCTTCTTCGTATTACAATTATTTATTTTGATATGACTATTTGGCTAGTCCATATTGCTATTCTTTTATATAGTGAAAATGCCCATGGCAGGGAGTGAAATTGAATGACAGGATGCCATAAATTTGGAATTACATGTCAATCTTGGCTAATTCTCGTTTTAATAAAACGTTGAAGCCATGCCGATGTTCTTTTGAATTCGTGCATGTATTAAATATCCTTCAAAGAAACAAAAAAAAAAAAAAACGTAGCCTTCCAAATGTTTTGCAATTTAACTGAATTGCATGCATGTTTCAAATTAACAATTGCCTTTTTATTGTACAATTGTACGCCATCATGATATCTCCGAAACACTCTCGTCGAAAACTATAAAGGGACTTTCTTGGAATTAATTCTCAATTGTTAAAAAAAAAAATTTAAAGATACAAGTCCATGACAATAACTCGTCGTGGTCAAACCCAAGTGCAAAAAGAAAAGGAAGAAAACTAAGAAGTTCCGAATTCTGGAACACGGATGCGACATCAGTTTCTCATCGCATTGAATTTTAGTGACGGTTGCTTCATGTCACAAGTGTAAAGCCAGAGAATCCAGGCTAGGTTTTACACAATGATCAGTAGTGCAATGGTGATATATGTTGGGGTTGGTGAATACTTCGAGAACCCTTATTTCTCACATCGGGCACGCCCACGTGAGTTTAAGAAAATCGAAGTATGAATCGACGACATGAAATCTATACGCAGGGAATGCGGGGGTTCGGGAGCAGCGCCTCCGACGCGGGGGTTCGGGAGCAGCGCCTTCGACACGGGGGTCTCGTTGCCCTGTCAGCAGGCGGGGGTTCCGCTCCTCGGTGAGCAGACGGCGGCCTCGCTCGCCGGTGAGCAGGCGAGGGTTCAGGGGCAGCGCCCCCGAAACAACAACGGGTTTGGGCTTGTGTTTAAGTTGGCCCGTATGTTGTGGAATCAAAGGGGTAGGGTTTTTTAGGCCCGGTTTATATATATATTGTACTCATATGAGATATCATTGTAATGAGTGAAAAATAGTGAAATCCCTTTGCAGGACGTAGCCCTATTTTGGAATAAACCTGGATAATCTCGTGTGCATTAATTTTCTTCTTTATGATTATTCTGATAATCTGTCGCAGATAAATCCCGTCATAGAGGTTTCTCCCTCCCTCTCATGTTCACCTTCACCGCTCTCGTACGAATTGTCAACAATTCCGACTTTTGAAGCATATGACCCGTTTGAACTTTAGGATGACAATGTACTGGATTTAGGTAACCGAACCGAAAAGAAGAGACGCGTGAGAATTCTTCGAGATTATAGACCGGTGCTAACAAATGGCATGGAAAGAGGTTTCCCTATCGTCATCCGTAGGTCGGAACTGGAGATTTGTTGCTGCTAACAACATCGCTGCCGTCGAGAGAGGTGTGACTTTGTCCAACAAGAGGGCGATGTGCTTAGACTTAGGCCGCCAGATTAAGTAGATAGCCACGGAATATCGATTTTTTACTCTCTTATTTTATTAGCTATTTAAAAATATGTGTTTTTACGTACCGCATTATCGTAGTTTGTCTTTAATATAACTACGGCTCCCTTTGTTTCGTTGAAAACAACTTCCGGAAAAATATTTTCCAGATTTTCTGACATTTAGTTCGCGGAAAATAAGATAATGAAGGAAAATGTTTTCTACCCATGAAAAAAAAAAACACCTTCAAAAGTGAGGAAAATACTTTCCTCTTTGTGAAAGGAGGAAAATATTTTCTCTCTTTTCTCCCTCCACGTTTTCACATTTCTTTTCCTTTTAACTATTAAAAAAAACTCTAAATTTTTATTTTTAATAATTTTTGTAATCATTCTTTTCTTTTCTTTTCTTTTCTTTTCTTTTCTTTTCTTTTTTCTTTTTTCTTTTTTCTTTTTTCTTTTTTCTTTTTTCTTTCGCCGATTGCCGGCAATCGACCACGGGCAAGGCTCCAACTCGCCCATGACCGGCAAGGCAAGGCCTGGTCTCGCCAACCT
>JANUWG010000861.1:0-10250 GCA_025175695.1 Eugenia klotzschiana | reverse complement strand
TCCTATAGTTTCTATACTTCTCATTGGTGATTGCTATTAAGTCTGTGTGATCAGTACGAATCATTTCTTGCCCTCAACTTTTGGCAACCAAATCATTTGAGTTTTCTCTATGCTGCAACCATAGTTTGCTGTTTGGAGGACAGTCTGCTAAAAAATGTTACTCAAATTTGCATTATGTTCTTTGAAATTAATGTCAATACACCATTTATGTGTGCAGATAGGTAAAACAAAAGTTTTCTTAAGAGCCGGTCAGATGGCTGAATTAGATGCACGGAGAGCGGAGGTACTAAGCAATGCTGCTAAAACAATCCAACGTCGTATAAGGACCCACCAGGCTCGCAAGCGATTCATTGCTATTAGAAAGGCTACTATTGTTGTTCAATCTTTGTGGAGAGGCAAGCCATGAATTTTTCTCCTCTTTATAAGAGGGCAACTAAAAAAGTCATGCCTTTCTCACACTTCATATGAACAAAATCCTCATCTTGTTCTACATGATGACAGTAAGGTTGGCTTGCAAGCTTTACGATCAGATGAGGCGGGAGGCAAACGCTGTGAAAATTCAAAAACATGTACGTAGGCACCAAGCTAGAATGACTTACAGCAAACTCCGTGCTTCGGTGCTTGTCTTGCAAGTGGGTTTAAGGGCGATGGTCGCACGTAAAGAATTCAGATTCAGGAAGCGAACAAAAGCAGCGATCATTATTGAGGTTAAATTCTAGGAATAGTTCGATTGCATCACTTGATATCAAGTGTAGTACATGTTAATAATTTTTTTTTCTATAACTTCTTGTAAATGCAGACGAGATGGCGGTGTCATAGGGCTGCCTCCTACTACAAGAGGCTTCAAAGGGGATGTCTATTTGCACAATGTAGATGGAGAGGAAGAATTGCCAAAAAAGAACTTAGGAAACTGAAAATGGTATGCACTACATAATTGTCTGTCCTTTGTCACACAAAATACTATGCAGATTTTCCATCATATTGTAGATGATACTATTGATGCGACAGTTCTTAAGAAAAATGGTATTGCAGGAAAAATAAAAGTATAGTGGGGACATGTAGGTTTCTAAGTTTTTTACCTCAACAGAGAGGAATGAAGATGGTGACATGAATCTATCTAAAAGAAGTGTGGATTATATCTTCAAGTTGTTCTTCAATATGTCTTCTTCCTGGCCACGTAATTGTTGATACTGTTTGGAAATGGACATAAATTACTTGGACATTCTTACGAATTGTTTCGTGGCATTCCTGTTTGTTTTCACTGGGCTGAACACTTTCGACTCTGTCTGTTTCAGGCTGCGAGGGAAACAGGTGCACTCAAAGAAGCAAAGGATAAGCTTGAAAAACATGTGGAGGACCTTACGTGGCGCTTACAACTGGAAAAACGTTTAAGGGTAATATCTTGTTTCTTAGTATGGAGCTCCCTTTTTTAAGGATTCTGTGTTTTAAGTACTTGACCACATTCTCATTGAAAGTGAAATTATTTTTTTGCAGACTGATTTAGAAGAAGCCAAAGCACAGGAGATAACAAAGTTGCAAAATACAGTGCAAGCCTTGCAGACCAAGGTTGATGAAACAAATGCAGAGCTTGTCAGGGAACGAGAAGCAGCAAAAAAAGCCATTGAAGAAGCGCCTCCCGTTATTAAAGAAACCCAAGTTTTGGTGGAGGACACCAAGAAAGTCGATTCTCTAACGTCAGAAGTAGAGAACCTGAAGGTATAGTAATTTGAGCGAAGGAATGTCATCAAGTAGTCATAACATCGCGGATTTAGACAGACATCTAGTAATATGTTAAACAATAACCAATATATGATCAACCAGGCCATGCTGGATTCAGAGCGAGAAAGAGCAGATGAATCAGATAAAAAGTATACAGAAGCCCTGGAGAACAGTGAAGAACGACGCAAAAAGCTAGAAGAAGCAGAGAAGAAGGTTCATCAACTCCAGGAATCTCTGACCAGGTAACTCTTCCTTCAGACTACTTATTCTCTACTATGAATGAACTAACTCCTAAAACCCAAACAAAAACACGTATAGACTGATATTAGTGAAGCATGCATCTAAAAATATCTTTTTTGTAAGTACACTTTCCATTTCATTGTCGTGACACTTATGACTTGTTGCAACACATACGGCTCGCCAATGTTTGGAACCATTTTAAGGGACATTAATGTTCTTAATAATGTATTTGACAATCTTTGATATCTGTGAAAAAAAAGTGTAAGGCCAGTTGACATTTTGCAATCACATAATTAGGTTAGAAGAGAAGATCAATAATCTAGAATCAGAGAATCAAGTTTTTCGGCAGCAGGCCGTGTCGATGGCACCCAATAAGTTCCTTTCAGGTCGATCCAGATCAATTATTCAGGTAAACTCAGGACCATATATTTCCGGATTCACTGGTACCATCATGACCTAAAATATTGTTGTCTTGTTGCGAAACTGGCAGAGAGGTGCCGACAATGGTCATCTGTCAACAGACTCAAGGCCAAATCTGGTACAACAATCTCTCCGAGATATATATAAAGACTTCTGAAGTCCTCTCTATTGAATTTTTCTCACTCTTCATGTCTTAAATGGAATAGGATCTACATAGTCATTCGATCAACCACAGAGATTCTTCAGAAATAGAGGATAAACCACAGAAGTCATTGAATGAAAAGCAGCAAGAGAATCAAGAGCTGCTCATCAGATGTATCGCACAGCACCTCGGCTTTTCTGGGAACCGACCAATTGCTGCCTGCATCATATATAAATGTTTGTTACATTGGCGATCCTTTGAAGTCGAGCGCACAAGTGTTTTCGATCGGATCATTCAGACCATAGGCAATGCTATTGAGGTCAGAGACGCCTCATGATGTTACAGCTTTTATTTTCCCCTCATGTTGATATCCTCCATACTTGATGTCTCTCTAACTTGAATATTATCAAATGGACCAGACTCAGGATAACAACGATGTTTTGGCTTATTGGTTGTCTAATGCCTCAACGCTTTTGCTTTTGCTCCAACGCACACTAAAAGCAAGTGGTGCAGCAGGCATGGCCCCACAGCGCCGAAGATCATCGTCTGCCACCCTGTTTGGAAGAATGACACAAGTAAATTTTCCTCATTAAGCCTGAATCGAGGTTCTTCATTTTTGGATGAGTGAGAACAGTGTGAATTCATGAGTATGATGAACTTCAACTAATTTAGTTTCTGATCCATTCTTATGTTTGCCTCTTTTTTTTTCCAGAGTTTCCGTGGAACACCACAAGGTGTTAACCTGTCCATGATCAATGGCAGCATTGGCGGAGGAATGGATTCTTTACGGCAAGTTGAAGCGAAATACCCAGCTTTGCTTTTCAAACAGCAATTGACGGCGTACGTGGAAAAGATATATGGAATGATTCGAGATAACCTGAAAAAGGAAATATCTCCGCTACTCGGCTTATGCATCCAGGTAGTGACCTCTACTTCACGTTATGTATGGCAATTGATTACAAGGTTTGTGTCTGCGGTGATCATTTCAGTCAAGAATAGTTTACACGAGTTTGTTTGCCAATGATGAACTAGGCACCGAGAACATCAAGGGCAAGCTTAGTCAAGGGAGCTCGCTCGGTGGCAAATGCAGCAGCCCAGCAAGCTCTAATTGCACACTGGCAGGGAATTGTGAAGAGCCTTGGGAACTTCTTAGACACCCTGAAATCAAATCACGTCAGTAAACTTGGTTTAGGCCTTTTACCTGTCTGCTTTATTTCCTAATTAATATAGCACGATGAGCTTCGATTATTTAGAATTTCACATTTTATTGCTCATGTGTGATACTTATTCTTAGTTGTTGGCTGAATTTATATTCCTGTAGCAATGATCTTGTAATTCATTTATCTGCGCACTTCAGCAGTTGTGACATTTTCTGAGTATGTATGTCTCTGTTATATTCCAGGTGCCGCCCTTTTTGGTTCGTAAAGTATTCATACAAATCTTTTCATTCATCAATGTCCAGCTATTCAACAGGTACCGTACTTAGAACATAGCATTTTTCGATTCCTTCCAAAATATGAACCTAAGTCTCACTCCATCTTTTCCCAGTCTTCTGTTGCGGAGAGAATGCTGTTCATTTAGCAACGGCGAATATGTCAAAGCTGGCCTAGCTGAGCTGGAGCACTGGTGTTACAAGGCAACGGACGAGGTACAATATGCACGCCAACACTCAGTTGTTGTTTTCCATGTTGCTTTCTAATCAAGCCAAGTTATGCAGTATGCAGGTTCGGCTTGGGATGAGCTAAAGCATATTCGACAGGCAATTGGGTTTCTGGTAAGCAGGCTACTTTGTTCGTTTCATCACTTTCTGGTACTTCCCCCTGACTAATGTAGAAAGATGAGCCTGGAATCACTCAAATTTGTTCGGTCTTGGCAATTCAGGTCATACATCAAAAGCCGAAGAAAACACTGGATGAAATAAGCCATGATTTGTGTCCAGTGAGTGACTTCAATCACCGAGCTAACTTTGGCGAGCGGGAATGGCTCTATTACCCTGCACTTGTGCTTAGTTCCTACATGACCCATCTCCTTTTCCACGTTACAGGTTTTAAGTATTCAGCAGCTGTACCGGATCAGTACGATGTACTGGGACGACAAGTATGGCACGCACAGTGTATCTCCGGATGTAAGTTTCTCTCGATGGATTACTCGCTCTAGAACTAGGTTAGAGTCCTTCTCGTCCGTGGAGGATTTCTCGGTCATTTTCGTTTCGCATACTTAAATTGGGGAGGAATGCTAATCCGCAGCTTTGATCTCCTGAACAACTCTCGTTCAGGTCATTTCCAATATGAGGGTGTTGATGACCGAAGATTCGAACAACGCAGTCAGTAGTTCATTCCTACTCGACGATGATTCCAGGTTAGGCTTGAAACAGAACCAATGCTTGCTCAATTACCATTAAGACTGCTACGTCACTTGATCCCCCACAGATTTGTCTTTGGATGATACACACAAACTTTTTTTACTACTGCTCTCTGTGCAGCATTCCATTTTCGGTCGATGACATATCGAAGTCGATGGAACAAATGGACATAGCAGACATCGAGCCTCCACCGCTCATCCACGAGAACTCGGGCTTCAGCTTCTTGTTACCGCGTTCTGACTGATCGGTGAAGATGGTCAGGTTATCTGATGGCAACTCTCCATTGACACGAGTAAGGATGCGACCTCCTTGAGCGCGGCTTTGCTTCCATACCCCGTCATAGATCGGGCGTGTTCCAGGAAATCCCCTCAGCCGAATACGCGACCAAACCGGGGTGCGAGAATTACAGGATAATATAGCCTTCTACTTTTTGTCACTAGTGTCCTCTCATCCGGGGGGCAAGGAAGTTTTGTTAGGTGAATCAGTGCTTAATGTGACTCTGAACACTGTAAATAATCTCTCACTATAATTCATTCATGATTAACTTGAAACTACACATTGATCAATAAAGGAGATAATCTCTTTCTCTCCCTCCTCTAGTTCGATGAGCAACGAAAAACAATATCCTTTTTTCTTGTCCACATTCCCATTTGATGAACAATTTCTTTAGAAGGCAGACAGAGGTTTCCTGGAACCAGGAATTGGACTGTCCGGACATCGGTTTCATCTCGAGGAATCGGGGATCGGACCAGTGACTTTCAGAACCGGACCAAGCATGTTGGTCCGATCGTTCAATCTTGCTCACCTCTACTAATACATGGCTACAGATATTTTATTTCAGCTTAGTATTAAAATATGTGTTTCTGCAGCAGACAGAGAAAAATGACAACTGTGCTTTGTGGAATTCAAGATATTTTTTAAGGGCAACATTACTAAAATGAGAGCGTGTGGGGTCTTTTTCTTTCCCCACTAAATAAGCAAAAACCAAGATATATACATTTGTCTAAGAGGTTAATTTAAATAATTGGATTTGAGAGACCATATGATATGACTTAGGATATGGTTTTTGGTAAGATATATTCTTGAGGTCTCTTCCAACACTTTCCGATTCCACTGCCTTGCTTTTCAAAATATCCCTTCCATATGCTGCCAATTGGGAAGGTACCACGATCCTGATGTTCATAGCCTTTCAGGGACATCCCCAAATACGTTGTATTTGAAATATTCTTACATACCCACTTTTTTTTACTTGTTTATTTTAGTTTAGTACAAGTGATTTGTACGCCGATCAAAAGGGTCGACTTGGGTCGGGTCGGGTTTTCATGCTCAGAAGCCATGGGCATCGCGCACACTCATGTACATAGAAGAGAGAGAGAGAGATGAGATTAAAAAAAAATGATGATTTTTCGGCTAATATTACTGATTTTCACCCACGAAGGATGTTATAATTTGAGTTACTTTACGACGTTAATTTGTAATTTTGCTGCACAGAAATGAAGGGTGTGCAGATTCTGATTCTGGTTTCGTAATAATTTAGTTTTTTTTTCAGCTTGTTGATATTTATTGAGAAATGCATAATTACTATTTTTTTTGTCAAAATAATTAGTATTTTGAAAATCAGATACTTTTCATTAAAACATAAACCGACATGTACTTATGAAAAGCGATTCGGTTAATAAGTACATTCAGTGAAACATATAAAAATTTGACTTCAGAATACATTTTTTTTTGTGTATATTACGAGAATGATCAATGCATTGGAAATTGGTAACATTTTCCCGTAATTTCTAAAGTTAGTGCCATTAAAAATCCTAAATTGGTATTAGAGGAAATATCCATCAAAAACTATCTTTCGTCTCACAAAAAAAAAAATTCCAATCGGTGCCCAAATCCACCATCTGTGTTAGATCCATCTTGTCGTCATTTATCATGCCTGGAGACACGTATGCATTTCGATATCGGTGGGGGAACCAGCCCGGTTCAAGGATCCATGGTATGCGTGCCAAGTTCCAAATATTGGAGAACCTACTCCAACGGAGTAGGTTCATTCCAAGTAGGTGGAGCCTGGAATCAGTTGTTGCGTTTTGCTCATATCCGTTTTCGTGTAATCCTGCGGTATTTTACGGTGTCTAATGATGAATGCGTAATTTGAAATTACTAATTTGAGCATCCATTTCCGATGATATCTAATGCCCGAGACTTTTATGTTGTTAATATTTTATTTTATCCGTGTCTAAATAAGAGTTGTGGTTAGTGGACTGTAGTAGAAAGTAATGGTCATTAAAATCGATGACTCACTGCAATCGTTTAATGAAGAATGCAGATAAAACCCGAGTACGCCCCGAAACCTGCGACAAAGTAGGTTTTAAGTTTCAAGATATGCACGGTAGATTTTATATTTTTAAAAAAATGAGAAACTTGTTCCAACGGATATTAGGATTCTAGAACCACTCATCCCACCATCAAGAAGATCCTTCGAGATTTTTTGCGAGGAGAAATTTAATTTTGGATAAGACTCTCGTGACTGCCCATTTGAGATATTTCTTTGTTATTTCGTTTGTTAATGTTTCAAGGGAATCCTCGAAGCTTCATGCCCGTGTGTATTATAAAATCCGAAAACCATAAAAAACCATAGCGGCGTCAAAAGAAGATGAACGCGACACTGAAGTCCTAACCGACATTAATTAATACGAGAAAAGCGCAATTTGGGGCAAATAATTAAATAGTTTAATACGAGAAATCACGATGGACGGATTTTTATTCGAGAATTAAAAATAGAAATAAATAATTTTGGGTGGGGGGAGGAGGAGAAGATGCTTTATGGTCCGAGCATGACGAGGATGCAGAGGAAAAAAAGAGCGTCCAGGTTCTCTTCACGTATTATTTGGTGGGTCCCGCTTCTTGAACCCCACCCAAGCACCTCTCTCTCTCTCTGTCTTTCTCAGAGTCTTCTCGCCTCCTCTTCTTCTTGTTCTGGTGTTTTTTGTGTATGTATTACTTGAATTAGAAGCTATACGTGCAGCTATTCGGCTGGAATGATTTCTTCTTCTTCTTCTTCTTCTTCTTGTGCAGCCGTAGTTTTTGACTGTTTCTTTTGCAGGGAGACTTGGTTTTCTTTTCCCCCCCTGCCGGGACTATTTCCTGCTTTTTCCATTTCTGGGATTTGAGCATTTGCAGCTCTTTTTGCTGCTTGAGGGGAAAAAAAGTTTGCCTTTTGGGGCGACTGGAGAATTTTGAGGATACTGGCTTGGTGGTTCTTGATCATTTTGCAGCGGGGGGAACGATCAAGAAAGGGGCGACGGGTTGATCTCGGTTTTGTTTGGGTACCCCCTTTTTTCCTACTAGTCTCTATTCACTAGTGAAGACTAAGAAAAGCCCTTCTTTTTTCAGCTACCCATTTGGTGTGCGGCTTTGATTCTGGTATCTCTCCTTTTGCATATTGGTTGTCTTGTGGGGGCTGAGCATTGTTGCGGAGTTTTTTCCTTGTTTTTGATCTTCTGTTTGGATGATTTATAGAATTAGTGAACAGGAAGAAAGAGGAATAAGCTGTTATGGTTGAGAGGCTGGGGATTTTAGATGCTCTGGTTTACAGTTTTTGCTAGATCTCAAGCACGAAGAACTAGTCCTCCTGCCTCATATTCGCAGAAGCGGATTGATGCATCTTGGAATTTGGCAGATTGGTTTCTGTTGCTATGAAAGTGGTCTTTCGATTTCCTTGATTGGAGATTGCCTCTCGTTTGGAAGGCAAACATCGAGGTGAGATGAATTGATTAGGCACTCACTTGGTGGGGGCAATGTTAAGAGCGGTCGCTCTTGGCTTATTGCTGTCTTCCCTTACTGTCCACGCCTATGCCGATGGCAACGGATTCAGCTGCTGCGACGATGAGGGCTTTTGGAGCATCGAAAGAATCTTGGAATGCCAGAGAGTGAGTGATTTCTTGATTGCTGTGGCATACTTTTCAATACCACTTGAACTCCTATATTTCGTCAGCTTGTCGTATGTGCCATTCAAATGGGTGCTCGCTCAGTTCATAGCGTTTATTGTCCTCTGTGGTTTGACACATTTGCTCAACGGTTGGACGTACTATGGCCCTCACTCATTCCAATTGATGCTGTCCCTCACGATTGCGAAGTTCCTCACCGCGCTGGTCTCATGTGCAACTGCGATTACCCTTTTGACTTTGATACCTCTGCTGCTCAAAGTGAAGGTGAGAGAAACTTTCTTGAAACAGAACGTTTTGGAATTAGACCAAGAGGTTGAGATGATGAAGAGACAGAAGGAGGCTAGCTGGCATGTCCGTATGCTGACACAGGAAATTAGGAAGTCACTGGATAAGCATACAATATTGTACACAACTCTGGTTGAGCTCTCTAAAACTTTGGATTTGCACAATTGTGCGGTCTGGATGCCAAATGATGATCGGACAGAAATGATTATGACCCATGAGTTGAAGGAAAGTTCAATAAAGAGTTACGGTTGCTCCATCCCAATGAATGATCCTGATGTGATAGAGATAAAAGAGAGCAAGGGTGTGAGGATTTTGAGGCCAGATTCAGCCCTGGCAGTTGTGAGTAGTGGTGGGCTCGATGAGCTAGGTGCTGTGGCAGCAATCCGGATGCCGATGCTTCGGGCATCAAACTTTAAAGGAGGAACACCACAGTCGATTGATACGCATTATGCAATACTAGTTTTGGTTCTTCCACAAGCAAATCCTAGAGATTGGAGCTACCCGGAAAAGGAGATTGTGGAAGTAGTTGCCGATCAGGTGGCCGTGGCCCTTTCTCATGCCGCAGTTCTTGAAGAATCTCAGTCTATGAGAGACAAACTGGCAGAACAAAACTGCGCTTTGCAACAAGCTAAGAGAAATGCTATGATGGCAAGTCAGGCGAGAAATTCTTTTCAGAAGGTGATGAGTCATGGAATGAGGAGGCCAATGCACTCAATTGCGGGCCTGCTGTCAATTCTTCAAGAAGAAAATATGAACCCTGAACAAAAACTCATTGTTGATGCAATGGCGACGACCAGTAATGTTCTCTCTACTTTAATTAACGACGTGATGGAGATCTCTGCTAAAGATGATGGGAAGTTCCCTTTTGAGATGAGGCGTTTTCAATTACATGCTATGATCAAGGAAGCCTCTTGCCTTGCCAAATGCCTGTGTGTTTATAGGGGCTGTGGTTTTGAGATCAGTGTCCGAAGTTCTCTCCCCGATCAGGTTATGGGTGATGAAAGGTGGACTTTTCAAGTGATACTACATATGGTTGGGTATCTTTTGGATATCTATGATGATGGAGGGGCTAATGTCACTTTTCGGGTTTCTTGTGAGAACGATACTGAGGTGAAGCATGACAAAACTTGGAGTCCGC
>JANUWG010000860.1:0-10250 GCA_025175695.1 Eugenia klotzschiana | reverse complement strand
TGTTTGCTAATCGCTCATCTTTGTCACGTTCAGTGAATTCGATTGAACTCTTTCAATACGAACACCTGTGTTCCAACTTAGACATCTAATGTCCAATGACTTGTGACTCGTCATCCCCATTAAGCATTTGATGCTCAGTGGCATCATTGCGAACACACTGGTCTTAAATGGATTGTAAATGCCCATTAAACAATCCGTTGACCAGGAACCATTTAGAGAATGAAGATCAACTGAAAACCTATCACACATATTCTCGACGTCTCAAGAATAGGTATCAGTCGCAATCAATCTCACGGGCTTCATTTATCAAAGTACAGAGACAAGATAAATGAACACGTCTTGCCATTAATCATAATATGCATAGTACAACAAATATGCCTAAGCGAATAACCCTAACATGGTTCGCTTTAGGGGCATATCCCTAACATCAGTTTGTTTCATCTTTTCCAATGTCTTACTAAGAGATCTTTGGGAAGTATAAGCAGACTGCAATCTTCGGGGTGATGCAAGTTTGTCCATTCAATTCGTGCAATTCTTTTTCCTTTTGTGAGGCAAATAAATATTATTTTGCTCTCATTATCATGTAAAGTGCAGTACAAACATAAAAACAACAATCTGGCATTACCATCCATTTTACTTATACGGAACTGAAAGTAACCATTTTGCTTCTACAGAACTGAAAGTTACTAGGTCCTTTTTCTATTCATCTCTCCTCACCAATTCAACTGTCTTATTCAATCATTTTGCTGACGAATCTATCATATCTTACCTGGCGGATAGAAAATTTTTAGAAGTAGGATTGGTATTTAGAATTTGTTAACTTTCAAATGAATTAGCAAATTACCAACTCTTCTTATATTTTACCGGTACCCAAGTGAAATTCCAACACTACAATAAATTTACTAACATTTCAATAAGTTAGTAATTCATCAACTTCTTTGAACCGTTACAAGTTAGTAATATCCCAACAAATTAGTAAGCTACCAGCCTTTTTTAACCATTGTTGCTAATGACATGTTAGAGCACTGCATGGAATTCCCTCATGCATGATAAATTATTAAATTACCAACTTCTTCATTTACACAAAATACCAACTTTATAAGGAATTGCCAATATTCCATGAAATTAATTGTGTGCCAATTTCTTAAAATTTTACATGTGAGTATTAAATTTCCAACACCAAAGAGAATTTACCAAAGTTCTAATAACTTCATAAAATTACCAACTTCTTTTAATTTTTACAAGGTTAGTTAGTAAAATACTGATTCAATAACAAATTTACCTAACATTCCAATAATTTAGAAAGTTAGCAACTTCTTCCACATTTTGCAAGTGTGGCTAGTATACTACCAACATCTAAGGGACTTACGAATAACCCATCAAATTAGTCCAGCTTCGTTGAAAGTTTGCCTGCATGGTTGGTAAAATACCATCCCTATAAGGAATTTACTAACTGTCTCTTTAAATAAGTAGTCTTACATGCTAGTTTAAAAAAGTACACCACGCATTAGTAAAGAGCCAACCATTAACTATGTTAATCTAAAATTAGCCCTCTAAAATAGAAAACGTAATTCATGTTGTTTAAAAAAGTACACCACACCTCCATTTATTACAAATTGGAAATGGGCGCACAATTTGGAGAACTGTCAATATCAACTATATCTATTATTTGATTCTTTAATTCATGTTGTCATGTTTAGTGATTTATATGTTTCGAGTCCCTAGTAGTTCTGCTTGCAATTTCGCATTTTTATTCAAAGGTAATTTCGCTCCTTCCTTAAATTGATAATAATCTTATATTTAATAGTCTTTACTTTCTTGTACCCAATGACAAATGGGTCTGAGTTACAAAACAAGCTAGTAGGGTTAACGACTTGTTACAATGTAAATAATATGTTGTTATGGCGCATGTTTTCTAATATTGTGAATGAGGTAATTAAATTTTTGACTTATATGTTATTTTGAAAATTTGAAATGATACTTCCACATGTCCCCAAAACCAAAGACCCTGGATAGGTGCATGTCGTCAACTTAGAGCAAACATTTTGTGACGAAGGCCTTTCGTATCGTAACTTACTGATTTTCAAAATATGGCACTTGTAATAGGTCATCATCTAGAAACAAATGAATGCAGCAGCATTTCCATTGCTACTTTGTTGTTTTTGAAGTATGGCGCTTGTAATAGGTCGTAAGCTTAGAGGGAATGCATTGTAATTAGGGCGATTTTGGTCATACCTTACTGATTTTCGACTTATTGCCCTTGTAATGGGTCATAAACCTAACCCAATAGAACTGAGTTACAAAAAAAGCTAAAAGGTTTAGAAATTTTTACGATGTACGTAGCTGTTGTTACGACGTCTTTAGATTGTTTCATCCATGTTTCTCATCTCGAAGGCAGGCTTCTCAAACCAGATAGTCATCCATTGACAAAAAAAAAGAGAATGCAAATGAATAGATCGATCATAACATGTACGTAGGATAGAATTGAACCAAAGCATGACCCAACATAATTGGATTTACAACCGAGTTACGGCTCATGCCTCCAAGATCTATCACGGACTTTTAAACAACCTAATCATTCGAATCCTTATTGTGGCAAGAGCCTATTCGTTCACAGGAGATAGCTGCCCTTACTTTCATCCATTGTGAAAGTGCCCTTATAATTAGACATATTAGATCAGTTGAAAGACTAATTAAATTCAAAAAGTCAAATGAATTGATTGGCGAAGATATAATGGCATTCTCCTTAATATACAAAATCCCAGTGTTCTTGTTGTAACATAATCAAGACACTATGAAGCCTAAAGGGGTGTTGTAAAACATGGTAAGATTTTGCGACATCTCGTAACCAAGTCTATTTCCCATTGTAACTTATTTGTGGCATTGTGAAGGGTTAATGTAATCCGTCACACAATGTTTCATAACCAAGGCCAGTCGCATCAAAGTTTACTAATTTAGTTACTCTAATATTTTTTTCATAAAAGTATGGATAAATTACATGTATTTGAAGATCGAAAAAATGAGCATTTTATGACTGAACAGTCTTTGGTTACGACATATTATCGGCAATCCTATGAATTTATTTTTTTTTCCATCTAGATAGATGATTGGACATAATGACGAGTTACGCATGATGGACCCTTGTAACAACATAATCACGTGTTATTATGTCCTTTATTATGTCCTAACGAATTTGATGACCAATTCGTATAAGAACGAAAGAGAAAAAAAGCTATTGTTTGTCTGACATTGCACCACCTACCTAGTTTTGTCTCATGCCGAATTGCTTTGTTTTGAGTAAATATCTTGATCTATTTCTACAAGTACGTCGCTTTGGTATCATAATTAGTCTTGCAGTACCCAAAATTCTCTACAGAGATCACATTTTCTTCAATTGCTGGAGCCCATTTATAGATCTTTATCATTTTGTATCATCATACTGGCATTGACTAAAAGAAAGCTCTCATGTATAGGATGTCGAATCCGCCTCAGAGCAATGGTGAATTCCTCCTCAAGCAAGTCCGTTTACATTTGTAAGTATCATACCTTGTGTGGAAGTTATAGGCCCATGGAAAGAGAAATTTCTCGCAAATTTTCAAAATTTTTAGTGCAATATTTTCTTGAGAAACTTACTTCGATAATTCATCCAAGAAATAAAATGGGCATGAGTATTTTAACTAAAAAGTTTTCAATGCAATGAATCACGACCGGTCGCAAAGTATTTTAACTAAAATGGGCATGATTATTTCTAGCATCATATCACATAGTAACAGCAAAGTTGCACAGATTGGAGAGAGAGAGAGAGAGAGAGAGAGTGAGAGAGAGAGAGAGAGAGAGAGAGAGAGAGAGTACTTTTTTTTATACAGGTCTGATCATCAATTATGAAGTGGAAGATGAAATAATGCAGTAGATTATCTTAGAATATAAAGATGAAAATTGTGGTCGGCATCACAGAACAAATTCGGAGAGGAAGGTCCAATCATACCAGATACAGGTTTGATCATTAATTATGCAGTAGTAGATGAAATAATGCAGTAGATCATCTTAGAATATAAAGATGAAAATATTGCAGTGACCTCGATTGGCATGACAGAACGAATTCGGAGAGAAAGGTCCAATCATACCTGATGCATGAGGGCGTGTAAATCCTTCTCTAGGTACCCAAGTTGAGCCTGCAATCTTCATTAATAAAGTTATCGTCATATAATCCCCAAAAGCTTGACCAACTCACTCAAGAGCTCATTCACTCTACCATATTGCCATGTTCAAGTAGAAACCTCTCCTTTTTCTCTTTGCTACTCCCAGAGTTTGAGACCCATTTCTCATTCCCACATCTGACCCCCACAAAGCACTAATTTCTCAACTCTACAATGTGTCGATGCTTTACCGTGTTCATTCACTATGCACCGTATTTTCTTGTCGGAGTAGACCACCTCAATCATCCTTGTACCATCGAAATTCAGACCAAATCCTATGAAGCAGGAAAATCTCACGTTGACAGCACAAATACAGTGGCCAAACCAAGATGAACTAATAATGCCATTGGGCGATCTTAGGAATGATGCTTGAGATGAATTATCTGCTTCATAGGATTTTACAGTTAAAAAAATTGCGACATATGTTTATTGCCGACTCTCTGAAGTGTTCTGTAATTTGTTGTTAGGCATTCCAGTGCACAAGAATATTCAACAGGCTCATGATTGCTTGACCCCAAAGAGTGGCATTCGGCGGGACTCAGGCCATTTCCTTCTGCCAAGTAGTTATTGTAATCATCTTGACAACCCTAAGATTGTGTCTTGCCTATTCAATTACTCTAAGGACACGGTCGCTAACTCCTACAAATTCCTTTAGAAGTATAAACCAAAATTAGAAGAACTAAATTTAGAAGCACTTTATGTTGCTACTCATATTTTAAAAAGTTAAAGAAAGAGAAAATCAAGAGCAGACAGATCACTCCGAATTCTTAAACTATACTAACCCAGAATAGATTCGAACAAGCAGGCAATACCTTTCTCAGAGATAGCCAATGCAAGCTACAAAGCCACTCCAGAAAAAATATCTTACCAAACATGCTTCAATGCCCTTTCAAGTTCTTATTCTTTCTGCTCGAAACTTAGTCTCAGTTTGTAACTCTAACTACAGTTGTTCTGTTCTCTTTTTTGTGTTTCTGTCATCATCAAGATTTTGGATCAATAACCATACCCTATAGACTCTCACTAGCAAGGTGGTTCAAGGACTTAGTTTTCTTCTCAGAATGGCATTGGTCGCCTGCTTTACTAGGATGCTCTTAAAGAAATGCATGGACAATGACCCAAAACTAAGAGTCATCCACGTCTCCCATTCCTTTTGCCAGCAAAGTTTCTGTTGGAACAGCTCCTCCAATTTGAGAAGATTTCCCCTTCCAATTTGGGAAGATTTTCCCCTGATTTGTAGGGGTTTATTTTTCAGTGATTGTGATTCCTTGTTTTGTTCCTAAATTAGAAGTCTATTTAGGGTTGTAACTTCTGTATATAAGCAGTCTTCCATGAGAAGAAGAATAAGAATGAAAAACAAGAAGAAAAACATTACCGTGGATGTAGGCCTGAAGTGCTGAACCACGTAAACTTCTATGTCTTCCTCTTCTTCTCTTATCTTCAACATGGTATCAGAGCAGTCTTGATCCTGTTCTTTTTCAACCGAACATCATTGTTGAAACCCACCACCGAAACCGTAAACCCTTTTTTTTGAATTAGAGATGGCCGAATCCAACACCGGTGATATCTCCCTCCCAATAACAAACAATCAGCCCCCACAAATCGTGGTCCAACAGGACAATTCCCCTTTTCCGACCAGTGTTATATTGGATGAAAGTAACTACCCATTATGGTCCCAGCTAATGGAGATGCGTATTGGAACTCGGAACAAAGTTGGGTTTCTCACTGGAGACACCGTAAAGCCTGCACCCGCTGATCCGAATTATGCAACTTGGGTGACGGACAACCACAAGGTGAAAAGCTGGCTTATTGACTCAATGAGTCCACACTTGATGCAACGCTTTATCAGACTTGGAACAGCAAAGGAGATTTGGGAGGCCGTGTCAAAAACCTTCTACGACGGATCGGATGAGACCAGATTATTTGAATTAAACCAAAAATCCTTCACTACCACTCAAAACGGTACGTCTCTAGCTACCTATTATAATGAATTGGTTGCAATTTTCCAAGAGATCGACCAGAGAACCATAGCTTCTGAGGGCTCGGTAGGCGGAGTTGTGCAGTTGCACTCTACTATGAACAGGCTTCGAGTGCACATCTTTCTTAGTGGGCTAGATCCTGAGTTTGATCAGGTTCGAGGAGAGATTTTACGAAAGGATCCCAAGATGGATCTTGAAAGCACCTATGCATATGTCAGGCGGGAAGCACAGCAGCGGCAAATTATGGGTACTAGTCGACCCATATCGGAGAGTTCGGCTTTGATAGCGAGAAAAGCAAGACAGGCGGATAGTGGCGGCAACTCTACAGGACGTAAGGAACAGTCACAATCAACAAGCAGGAAGAAGAATAATTTCTTATGCAACCACTGTGGTGAATCGGGTCACTCCAAACAACGCTGTTATGAACTCATTGGGTACCTCGAATGGTGGGATTTCTCCAAGAAGCCGAGAAAGAAGGAGGTTCCTTTGAAGTCTGATGATCAAACTTCGAAGGCTACAGTCAATATCATACAACCAGGTAGTGATGGTAAGATGGCTGTTTTTAATGATACTAATAGGAATGGAACTTGGATTATTGATACAGGTGCATCTGATCATATGACCCCCAATCCAAAATTGTTGCAGACCACCCGTCCATCTCATCAAACTAGTGTCTCTACCGCCAATGGAAGTTCTTCTCCTGTTATGGGAGAAGGCCAAGCTATCCTTTCAAACTCTCTTACTCTTGACACTGTCCTTGTTGTGCCTTCTCTTGATTATAATCTCCTCTCCGTTAGCCAAATTACATCTTCTCTTCATTGTACTGTAACCTTTTGGCCCTCATATTGTGTGTTCCAGGATATTCCAACCCGGAGGACTCTTGGTTATGGTGTTAAACGGGGCAAACTATACTACCTCGAGTTGACTAAGGACGACAAGAAGGAGGTTGGGCAGACATATTACACGAGTGGAGTAGAAGCGGCTCGAACACAAGTCTGGTTATGGCATAAGAGATTAGGACATCTGTCTTTTGGTTACCTTAAGAAACTACAACCAAGTTTGTTCTCTACTTTGAATACTTCTGAATTCCATTGTGATATTTGTGAATTGGCTAAAAGCCATCGGAAACCTTATTCTCCAAGTTTGAATAAATGTTCTGAGCCTTTTGGAGTTATACATTCTGATATTTGGGGTCCAGCAAGAATCCCTTCCATGTCTAAGGCACATTACTTTATCACTTTTATTGATGAATGTACTAGGATGACTTGGGTGTCCTTGCTTCGGAAGCGTAGTGATGCATGCAAGGCATTTGAAGAATTCTATAATATGGTACGCGTACAATATCAAAGACAGATTAGAATTTGGCACTCGGATAATGCCATGGAATTTATTGACACTTCGTTTACAGAGTATCTTAGTCAGCAGGGTATCCGACACCATACCTCTTGTACTTATACCCCACAACAAAATGGCCTTGCTGAGCGGAAAAATAGACAGATAATGGAGGTAGTTCGAGCATCTTTATTTGGGATGAACATGCCTAAATTTTATTGGGGGGAAGCTGTGAAATCAGCCGTTTACCTTATCAATCGAGTGCCTTCTAGAGTACTAACTTTTCAAACTCCTCAACAGAAACTAGAAAAATTTTGCTCTATTCCACATATGCCGAATTTAGAGCCAAGAATATTTGGGTGCACTGTTTATGTCCATATACCAAAAGTATTGCGGACTAAGCTAGATCCATGTGCTCGGAAATGTGTCTTTGTTGGCTATTCTGATTTTCAGAAGGGATATAGATGTTATGATCCTGTGAACAAGAAGTTGTATGTGTCCTTGGACGTTTCATTTCACGAGCTCGCACCTTTTTATTCTGGAGGAGTTTCGAGCTCAACCCTTCAGGGGGAGACTATTGGTGAAGGGTTTGAGTCTTACAACAAAGGATTGAATGAAAGGGAGAAGGTCTCTAATGAGGATGTTGCAATATTAGCTGATGAGGGTGTTGCGATACCTATGCTTGATGAAAATTTGAAGCACTGGACGGTCGAACCTGATGCAGATTTCCAGCAAGAGTCGCCGGTCAGCCCTGTTGATGGGCCAATAGTGCCTAGCGAAGTTCCTGAAAGAAGTAGTGCTCCAGTCATTGATGAGGTATCTGGAGACAAAGAAATGCCCGGTTTAACACCACCAACCAACGAGTCTCCTCAAGATATTTGTCCAGGTATGTCTAGTCAAGAATGCGAAATACCTCCAAGATACCCACAAAGAGTGAACAAAGGCATCCCTAAGAAACGTTATGAGCCAGACCTAAAAACCAATGTTAGATACCCTATCAACCATTTCACATCTACTCACCAATTATCTGATTCATATGCACTAACCATTGATCAATTATCCAAAGTATCTATTCCTAGTGATGTGCAGGAAGCATTAGATGATCCTAAATGGAGGAAGGTAATGAACGAAGAGATGGAAGCATTACAGAGGAATTCAACATGGGAGCTTGTGCCATTACCCAATGGAAAGAGAGCAATTGGGTGCAAATGGGTGTATACTGTAAAACTCAATGCAGATGGAAGTGTTGACAAATATAAGGCAAGACTTGTGGCGAAAGGGTACACACAGAAATATGGAGTGGATTATCAGGAAACATTTGCTCCAGTGGCTAAACTTAACACCATTCGCATTCTTATATCAATTGCTGCAAATCGAGATTGGCCTCTGCACCAATTTGATGTGAAAAATGCATTCTTGAATGGAGATCTCGAGGAAGAAGTATACATGGATCTTCCACCCGGAGTTGGACATGGTTCCCAGAGTGAGAATAAGGTATGTCGTCTAAAAAGATCCTTGTATGGACTTAAACAATCGCCTAGAGCTTGGTTTGGTAGGTTTACCACTGCAATGAAGAAAGTTGGCTACAAACAGAGCAATTCAGACCATACCTTATTTATTAAGCACAATGCTGGGAAGGTTACTGCTTTAATTGTATATGTGGATGACATGGTGCTAACTGGAGATGATGCTGAAGAAATGGAAAGGCTGCAGAAATATCTATCCACTGAATTTGAAATGAAGGATCTAGGGAGCCTACGTTACTTCCTAGGTATAGAGGTTGCAAGGTCAAAACAAGGTATTGCACTTTCCCAGAGAAAGTATGTCCTAGATCTTTTAGCTGAGACAGGGATGTTGGATTGCAAACCCGCAGACACCCCAATGGAGATGAACCAACAATTAGGAGTTCCTACTAAATCAGCTCCAATTCATGTTGATGGTTACCAAAGACTGGTAGGAAAACTCATATACTTGGCACATACAAGACCTGACATCGCATATGCAGTGAGCATTGTGAGTCAGTACATGCATGCCCCATCCGAAGAGCACTTGAGTGCAGTGTATAGGATCCTGAGGTATTTAAAAGGAGTACCTGGTAAGGGGTTATTATACTCAAAGAATGGAACAGAAACTGTTGAAGGGTATACTGATGCAGATTGGGCTGGAGATGTGCAACAAGAAGGTCTACCGGTGGTTACCTCATGTTTGTAGAAGGGAATTTGGTGACATGGAGGAGTAAGAAACAGAAAGTTGTAGCTAGGTCGAGTGCAGAAGCTGAATTCAGGAGTATGGCTCAAGGTCTGTGTGAACTTCTGTGGATAAAAGGAGTATTGGAGGATCTCGGGATAAGATATAAAACACCTATGAGCCTGCATTGTGATAACAAGGCTGCAATCCAAATTGCCCAAAAGCCAGTTCAACATGATAGAACCAAACATGTGGAGGTAGATCGACACTTTATCAAGGAAAAGTTGGACCAAAAGATTGTTCAGTTTCCCTTTATTAAGTCTGAAGACCAGCTTGCAGATATATTAACGAAGGCAGTTTCTGGAAAGATTTTCCATGGTGTCATTGGCAAGTTGGGCATGATTGATATCTATGCTTCAACTTGAGGGGGAGTGTTGGAACAGCTCCTCCAATTTGAGAAGATTTCCCCTTCCAATTTGGGAAGATTTTCCCCTGATTTGTAGGGGTTTATTTTTCAGTGATTGTGATTCCTTGTTTTGTTCCTAAATTAGAAGTCTAT
>JANUWG010000859.1:0-10252 GCA_025175695.1 Eugenia klotzschiana | reverse complement strand
TAATACCACGAAAAATCCCAAACTGATACACCTGCGATAAATTTACTCCAAAATAATTTTTTTGCCACAAAAAATTCCAAACTATTACATCTGTAACAAATTTACCCCAAACTATTTTTTTAATCGCCAAAAACCCAAACTAATATATCTGTGATAAATTTACCCCAAACTAATTATTTTGACCACCAAAAACCTCAAATTGATACATATGTGATAAATTTACCCTTTATTAGTTTTCGTTAAATTAGATTAATACCACGAAAAATCCCAAATTACTATATTAGAGGGTAAAAATCTCAAACGTGTACATTCGTCAATTGTCACGTGTCATCCAACTCAGTAATTTAATGATAAAATTTAACGAAAACTAACATAGGATAAATTTTTCATAGGTATACCAGCTTGGGATAATTTTTTTGTGATCAAAAAAATAATTTAAAATAAATTCATCATTGGCATATAAATTTAAGTTTTTCGTGATATTAACTTTTCTTTCTTTCTTTTCTTTCTGTCTCTCTTTCTATGTGCCCGCAAACCCGCCCCTTCCTCTCCCACCCATATCGCCACTGCTTGGAACCCATCGCCGGATCAACTGGTGATTCTTCGCTTATGACTTGCTGTTGTCTTTATTCTTCATGAACGCTTGATTTCAGTTAATTTCTTCGCTGACCATTTGTTTTTTGTTCTTTTCTCTCTATATCATCCATGTATTTAACTGCTTTCGTATCGACGTTATCCTGAGTTTTTCGCAGTTCGATCGATGTAGCGATGTCTTTTCTGGGTTCTTGATATTTGGATGATGGTCAGTCGTTCTGCGCTAATCTCTAGAATGGTTGGTATAAACCGCGGCTCATGGGTGTTCTTTCATATGTTTGCTGGCACCCCATGTGTTTGATGAAAAGCTTCAATGACCTGACGTGCACACTCGTCCGTGGGTTCACCATTTTATGTTCGGTTGCATATTTCAATGTCGACTGAATTGGCTCATTTGTAGACCCATGTCCCAGTTGGTCTGTCTTTTGTCATGTAGGCAGGTCCTGTGACACTTGTTAAGGTTGTTAGGATTTATCATGAAATTGCAATGTGCGTGCCAGTGGAATTTATTAGACTAATATAACCCTCGTCATGTCGTACGGATGAGCATCAGGTTCAATAAATCCCAGAATTTTCTTTATTATAAGGGGATATTGGAGAAAGTTAATTATCTTACCGCTTGGTATTATCATTTTGACATTCAACGTTTAAGGATTGTGTTATGAGGGGTGATTAGCAATCGGTTGTTCCTTGAGATCCCAGTCTCTTATCTTCATTTTAGATTTAACATGTACTCCAGACAGGCTGTGGAATCTGATGGATGCGAGCACTTTGGTTCACAAAGCTAAACGCCAGCACTTGGATGATGCTCGACATGTTAATAGCTGCAAGCAACTATGTGATTTACCCGATGCCATTCTTTTGCACATCCTGGCTCTTCTACCAACAGAAGATGTCGTGCGAACCAGTGTGCTGTCGAGACGGTGGGAGTATTTGTGGACTTCTATTCCTAGTCTTGTCTTCAGAGAAGAATATGATGATAATAACCACAGGAGGATGCTCTTCAGGAACTTCGTGGAGAGAGCATTGTTACTTCGTGACTCGTCTTCTATGAAAGCCTTTTCTCTCTCATGCCTCGTTGACAGTGAAGAATATTTTGACGGCGATGAATCTCTTGTCAATACGTGGATTACTGCTGCAATACGCCACAATGTTTAAGACCTCTGCTTGCACCTTGAATTTTGTCATCATCGTACTGTATATATGTTACCTTGTTGCATATTTAGGTGTGGAACTCTGAAAGAACTCCATCTAGAAATGGAGCATGACCTCAAGCTTCCATCCTTGGTTTGTCTTCCAAATCTAAAGGTCTTAACTCTGGTGGATGTTCGGTTTGGAGATGATAAATCAGTGGAGAAGTTGCTTTCTTCCCCTTCCCTTGAGAAGTTGTCTCTTAGCAATTGCAGCTGGAATCTCGAGTTTTTGGAAATTTTTGCTCCCAACCTTGTGTACTTGACTATAGTTGAAAACGACTCTTCTGGCATTCAGAACTCCCAAGTACGGATACATGGAGCTTTTATCAAGTCCTTTCACTATTTTGGGAATTTTTTCTATGACTATATCATACTAAGCTCAGCCTCGTTAGTTGAGGCTTCCATCCAGCCGCATTTGCCTTTCGGTGAAGGCATCTACCATTTATGTAAGCTCATGAAGGCTCTTTCTAACTTAAAACAGCTGGCTTTCTCCATCAGAAGCCTTGAGGTATGCTTTCCCCTTTAGTTCTTCACTTCATCTTGATTCTTAATGTTAATCTAAGTTACTTCTTACGTGGCTCTGTCATCAGGATATGAATGAGGGAGAGGATATTCTTAACTCCCTTCCAGTCTTCCATAGTCTAACGGAATTGGAATTGACTGACCCTGACGTTCTAGTAGAATCTAGAGCACTTCTGTTGTTGCTCAGTAAATGTCCTATTTTGAGGAGTCTTAGATTCTCTGCGGTAATTATTCGATCCTTAATCCTTCTTCTGCCAACCTTTTATCCTGCATTAGTGTTACTACTGTTGAGATCAAGTTTAAAGCTCGCTGATGCATTATGGTGAATCAGGGCGTGGACTCGGAAAGGGATGATGGGATATTGGACCCCATACCTCCGTGTTTTACTTCATCGCTTAAGGAGATCATTATCCATGGCTTTGGCGGGATTGATCGTGAAATCTTAGCTGCAAGCAATTTGATCAGTGCTGCTCCGGTATTGGATAAAGTGTTTTTTTCCTGGTCAAGTCGTCCCTGGAAATGGCAAGGATGCTTGATGCCACCATTGATGTCACACTCGAATAAGCTCCCCGGAGCACCAGATAAATGTACAATCTCGTCGGGGCGCGAGCACTGGGACTACATCTTGGAATGCAGTTGATGTCCATAGTTTGGTTAAATCCGGGTTTGTGTTCTGAGAACTCAGATTCCGTTATAGTTCGAATCAATGTACGCATGAATTTTCAGTTCTGCCCTACTAACCAATTATGCGTTTGTCATAGAGGGACAACTTCATTGTCGTACTTGACAAGTAAAAAGATTCACAGTACATGTTGGGCTATGTATTGCTTCTCCCTTATCCCTCTGCGCTGAACTCGCTAATCACTTCGGCATTGTTCGGCTCGAAGGATCGGATTTCGCGATCATATTGGACAATCCATGATTTTTTTTTTTTAAATCACCATGGTTCTGGTTCTATTTACTCGGTATGTTCATCAGAGTATTTTGATTTTTCCTCTCGGGGTTCTTATGAGCATTGGGTTTGTTAAATTCCGGCTTTTATCTATTTATGGTGAGAGTAAGATTATGGGATTACAGTGATTTTGCTAAAGAAACTGAAAGTAGTGAACAATATGGCTCAAAACACGTCTCGATCGGGTCCATGTCGAAGGCCAGGTCGCCTTTAGCCGGGTATTCGATCCTGAATCATTTAAGGGAGGGCAATATTCTCTTATGGCCTTCACCTCCCGCCCGGAGAGCTCCCAGTATGTTGTCTTGGCCGGCCGACCCACCATGACCCGTAGCCCAGCCACTTCCCGGTCGAGTGCTCGTCCCCGAGGTTTGACTTGTCTAGGCGGTACACGGGCCATCTTCTCACGCCCTTGATCGTCCGGATCAATCTCCAAGGCCCCTCTGCAAATATTTCAAGTGTCCCGAAGAACATTAAACTCATGCAATTCCAATTCAACCGAGGTTAACATCCAGCCATAATCAACAAATAAGAACACGAAATACCAGCCATTTATCTACCGACCGCATTGGACTGAATCACATGAATATATTCAGAGATGATCGTTGCCAATCGAAAGGAATGAAGCCAACAGGGCCAAACTGGAAACCCGGTCGACGCTAATTGAGTCCGAGTCCAGTCCCGCCATTCTCGTCTTGTTCTATCCATCCTTTCCCCGCCAAGGCTTTTCGATCCTCTCTCTTCAACGTCTCCAAATTTCTCGCTTCTCCGCCGTCTTTGAAGATGCTGCAGCGAAACGGGAAAATTATCCAAAAAATCTTAAATCTATTGCACTCTTGCCAATTCAATCCTAAACATTTTGAGTTTGCCAATTGAATCATAAACCTTTTCACTTTCAGCAATTGAGTCGCCGAAAATTGCTGATGTGACGTGGATAATTTTTAATAATATCTAATATTTTTCGAATATTTTTTTCGTTTTTTCCCTCTGGTTTTTTCTTTTAGCCGCCGATGAGGGTCCTCAGGCCCTCGCCAACTATGGGCGTTGGCGAGGGTCATGACACCGTGCCAACTGCGGGTGAGGGTCCTGTGACCCTCACCGGCCACCGAAGAAGAAAACCAGAGGAAAATGTTATCATGTTTAGAAAAATATTTTTGAAAATCATTCATTTTTCATGAAACGAAATGAAATCTAAGATCCCAAACGAGGTGTATAACTTCTATTGTCGATTTCTAGTGCAGTATTCTGGTTGTGATTTTCAAAACGGCTGATAGGATGGCGGACCCTACACCTCCGTATTTCTCCATCGCCTCTCGAGGAGATCACGATCACGTGATTTGATGCTGTTGATTAAGGGTGAACAAATTGGCCCGACCGGATCGAGATCGCCCGAACCAGACCAGGACCGGTGGTCCGGTTCTCAGTTCTAAAGGGATCCGATCCGATTCCCGATTCCCGGTTCTAAGGATATAGGATCGGACCGGACCGATTGAATTTTTTTAATTTTTTTAAAATAACCATAATATTTACGGTTTACTTGCTCAAGGTTCGCTTCGCAACTCTCTTTTTTCCGCAACTTTTCACTTAGCAACCCTTTTTCCATGTCTCTTCACTTGTAATCTGATTTTATTGCTTTTGAGAGAAAATATTTTGTGTTTTAAGAGCATTGAAACATTGTCAAAATACCGTTTTTAATCATGTTACCGATCCAATGGAACCACCCGAGAACCGGACAGGACCGACGGTCCGGTTCCCGATTACGATAAATTAAGAACTGGGACCACCGGTCCGGTTCCCGATTCATGAGGGGAATCGGATCGAATCAGGAACCGATCACCCCTACTACTAATCATATGATCTCGTGATACCGATGGTTTTACTCAGGGTTACTGCGATTTTGGACGATCTACTTATACATTGTTTAGGAACAAAATCATGAGTTAACAGATCATAAGCTTTTATTTTTGTTTCTTTTATTTTTTTAACCAAAACTTGTGGTATCGGCTTTTGAGTTAACAGATCATAAGAGTTAAAAGAATTCGGTCAGAAAACTAAGTACAAGCAAATACACATGTCACTCATCCGACATGATGTGTGTAAAGATTCTCTACATTTGCAATGCACCGAAGAGTAAATCCGTAATTCCATAAAGCGAAAGTTTCAAATATTAAGGCCACGTTTGATCGTCTAAATAAAAGTCAAGATAAGATATGTTTTATCCTATCCTATGTTTGGTAGCTGTCTAGGACAAAATAAAGGGGATATGGCCAAGATAAAAGATTCCAGGAGGAGGGGCGGAATATAGCCAAATAGGATTTCTTTTATCCATGAGAGCAGAAATTGCATGCCACAAGAGGAGAACCAGGTTTTTGCCACAACCACCACCTCCTCCTCGCCCAGCCGCCTCTCCGGCGACAGAGAGGTGGCCCGCCGCCGGAGAAGGACATGAATAGCTGTACATATATAAAAAGGAATTCAACGAAAATGCCATTTGTTTTCTTCTGCTCACGGTACATGCTCGATCTGTCGTTAGAACAGTTGGTGCTAGTAATCCCACCTCCTCTTTCTTTTCTCTCTCGTTTCCTTCTTGGGCGGTAATCCCCCATTTGAGCTCTAACTCTCTCTATCATGAGAGAAACACACTTATATCGCAGGAAAGGATAAATGCTCTGTTAGGTCATAACGTCGAAAATAAGAGAAGGAACATATTAGTTGGTTTGTGTTTCCGGTCATTGTTTCGTTGATGCCTTGGGTTCAGAGAGGCTGAGGATGACTGAACAGAGGCCTTAAATTTAGACGATCGATACGTAAAAGCATACTCACGCTGAGCAGCAGCAAGGAAAGAACTTGCAAAATGTAAAGAATTGAGGGTACGTAAGCCAGTAGATGTCATGTCCATTGACTTGAAAAGATCGTGCCCTAGTAGGAAACATAATTTGTCCTTATGATGTTCCTGTTATATATTCTTGAATCTTGACAGCTGATCTATCGGGCCACGTATATTGTTCATAGTTGACTGCAGATGCCGAGTACGCTCTTCGCTTGGAGCCGCAGAATGAAGAAATCAAGAAACAGTATTCAGATGCATATTTTTTGTACGAGAGAGTAAGCAGTTGGCCTTGTATTACATCTTTTCCTCAATGCAACTTCTGCAACTGAATACTTGCTAGATGAAAATCACAGAAAATTGTCGTGAGCTTCATGAAGTAAATTATGCATGTGAAATTGCATCTTGATATCGTACCCCGGAAAAAAGAAAAAAAAAAGCAATTTTGCGTCTCAATCCTATGCCTCTTCTACGTCCTATAGCCTTCCTGAAGATGCGGGAGCAGCAAGGGTGTGAGAAAGTCATCTTCCTTATTTTTATGTCCTTCACAGCGATATCTAGTTTCTACTGGCGTGATTTAAAAAAAAAATAAGAAGAAGAACAGATATATTCACTAGAAATCCTAAAACTTATCACGAAAGTGCAATTGAGTCCTAAATGTTTCAAAAAGTGCAATCGAGTCCTAAAATATATTAAATTGGTGCGGTCAAGTCCTTCCTTTTTTTTCCTTTAACTCCGTCCAATTTAGCTAACGAAAAAGACTGATGTGGCTTTTATTAAAATATTTTTCTCTCTCCTACGTGGCGATGACGTGGCTAAAATAACATCGTTTTGGTCCAAATATGATTTTCAAAATCGACTTTATTTAAGTTATTGAAAAATAAGCTAAAAATTTAAAATAAAATCAAAAGAAGAAGAAGAACCAGAACCGGCTTCACTCAGTTTAATTCGTGAATACTTGACAAAGGTGAGGTACAAGTGAACTTCAATCACCTTAAAATTCGAGTTCATTGAATCCGACAGGTGATTCTTTTGTCTTTTGCGGATACCGAGGACATTGATCGAGGAGGCATCATCTTTGCTTGATCAGGATGACCTAATGAAGCTCGGAAACAAGGATTCTGGATATCGTAGGGCTCCCCTTATATCTTAAAATTCTCTCTCACAGAGAAGGTTGTTGATTCTTCTTGCTTGTCAGTTATAGCTACATAGGCTTGGAGCTCCGTTTCAATTTTCATTCCTGTTCACTTCGACCTTTTTTTTTGGTGAGAAACCCCATGTCTATCCTGGAACTAGCCGGTTCAGGTAGCTGGATCCACTTGGTTACCTGTCATCTCTGATTTTGTTATGTAATGATGAATACCAATCCCTATGTATCATTTGATTGTAAGCTGTTTTGTGACTTTGAACAGGAGTTTTCTGTTGTATCCCCATGCAGCATTGATAATTCCCTAGATTTATTTGAGCTGGTTTCTTGGGCTATTTTAGTTCAATCTGAAGTAAACAAGAAGACTGATTGTGCCCTGCAAACTGAGTTGCACGATGTGGCTGTAATTGGGTTCAAAGCAATGGAGAAAGCAAATTCAACCCTTGAGGACTTTGTAAGTGTTTCTGGCATTAACTGAACCTTTTCTTTATCGAATCCTGTCTGCCTATGGGGCATATGCTGGTTGTCGGTCATTCAATGCACAGCGGCGACCGGCGACCGGCGGCGACCTTTCTTCGAGGATTTTTCACCAAAAATATTGACTATCTATTCTAATTTTTTCATCGTTTCATAGAAAGAACCTCAAACTAGCTTCTCGTTATTTCATTTGAGCCCTGCCTTCTTAACGAATCAGAAAATTGACTTTATTACCTTTTTCCCCTTCACAGCCTTACGTATTTACACAACTCTATCGAAGATATATGCTTTGAGAAAAGGACAATTTCCATCCCTTACTTTTTTGCCCTCCATTTTGTAACTCTTACAAAGAACTGCCTAGAGATGAGTGGTTCCAGAGAAGAAAAAAGGGAAAAGCTTGCAGAGAAACAAAGAAAATACAGAGAAGAATATATCGCCATGCTGCAAGAACAACGAGCAAGTAGCTCCAGACAAGATGCCTTTGAAGGACAATCTGTCCAGGGGGAGAATCTGGACAAACTTCTGTACACACTCGTAACAAGTGTGACCAATCTTCAAACCAGTCAAAGCAGCATCATGGATCAGATTGACGCACTTCGCTCTCATTTCTCTCGGGAAATGATCATTTTGAAAGAAAAAATTCAGAATCAAGAGGCATGTATGAAAAGAGAACTCACTAACGCTCAGGATCAGGTTTCAGCAAACCTGATACAGTTTGGGAAAAACCAGGTTCTCCTGGCAAAGGAAATGAAGAATCTGACTGAGGTCTTCGACATGAGGCAGAATGAGCTGTCCACTTTCAATCTGGTCCGCGCTCCTTTCAACATCATTGCCTCTCAGCCCTCATCATCTTCAGCACCACCATCATCGTAATTCTGTTTCACTTTATCTCTTTGATTTTTTGGTTGTGCTTGAACAATTCTACTAGTTTGCATTTGACCTCTGATGCGGTGTACCTAGTACTATAAACTGCATCTCTAATACAATTTGTTGAATTCTCTTGTTGTTATCATATGTTGTTTTCCTCCTATTTATGATGTTGACAAAAAGGGGGAGAAAATATGATCAGAAAGATCGTCCAGCAAAGAAGAGAAAGCTTAGGTAAAACGTCTTACAATATTCACTCTCCGCATCAAAATCTTTTCAAAATAAAAGGGTTTTGTCTCCATCAAAATAGGGGGAGATTGTTGGGAAATAATATTTGATTTTGAATGGAACAAAAACTATCATGAAAAGATCTTAATATTCGAAGACTGTCTAAATATCACTTACCATGTCATTCATACTTGATATTCATATGTTGATAGAAGTAGGTCTCACCGGCAGAGCCAGACGCAGACTAAGTATTTCATTGGAAACATATTAATCCTTCTTACTGATTCTATATCTTTATTATGTTTTCTTGGCAGGTGAATATCCCATATTAATAGTCAATGATGTGGTCTGATTTTCATTCCTAAGTTAAATTGATTGACAATCACCTAGAATCCTTAAAAGATCTTGATTGGCAATCATCCACATAATTTCCTTTATTAGGAAACGCATTGGATTTAGGACTTGATTGTATGGGCGATCAAATCCTTCCAGACTCAAATCGTTTCTCTTTTCAACGGCTCGTGGTCCTTAATTGGCAATCAACCAACGGCTAGTTTTGGGTGATTGATTCTCGGAGTGGTTCCGTCCAAACGGGAAGATTGGAAGACGAAGAGTATTTAAGGAACACCAAGACCGAAGAAGAGAGAGTGATTCAAGAGTTCCACATCCCTCATCAAAGAGCTTCATTTTGTCTAAATTGTGTGTGAGAGCTATTCAGTGAAAAATCAGTGAGAGATACTAAACAGAGTCAAGTGTGTAAGAGTGAAATCGCCTTGATAGAGGCAGAACTTGCTTCTGTTGAAAGTGCTTGTGCTTAAGCTTTTGCATCCTTCTGTAATCTCTCAGTTGATTACTTAGGGCGCGCATGACAACACTTCTGCTTCAGAAATGATTTCAGAAGCAGAAGTTGATTTTTCTACTTCTGCTTCAGAAGCAGAAGTAGACTTTTCTATTTCTGCTTCAGAAGCTGATTTCTGATAAGAGAAAGACGTTTGATAACAGAATAAAATTTCTGCTTCTGGAATAGAAATTCGTTTGGTAAGAGTTGAAAATTTCTACTTCTGAAATATTATTAACACAAAATATTTTACAAAAAATTAATCATAACACAAAATGTATGTTATTCAAGAAAAGTTAAATGCGAATATTAGGATTTACATATAATTCATCGTTTAATTATTTATGTAAATGTTGATCAAATTATTGGGTGGACGGCCAATATGGAAAGGATCATGAAGGCACAGGCTTTGAGAGACAACAGCATGGCCGGCTACACGTCGAGCAAGAAGACAATGGAGATCAACCTTGAGAACCCCATCATGGAAGAGCTGAGGAAGAGGGCGGATGCGGACAAGAAGGACAAGTCAGTGAAGGACCTGGTCCTCTTGCTCTTTGAGACCGCACTTCTGACCTCGAGCTTTAGCCTGGACAACCCCAACACCTTCAGC
>JANUWG010000858.1:0-10257 GCA_025175695.1 Eugenia klotzschiana | reverse complement strand
ACCCAGGCAAGTCCTCTTGGAAAGCTCCACAAACCCATCTTCCCAAAGCTCCCTCCTCCTTGCTGCAGATGAAAGGAAAGCCAACTAGAATGCCATCTCCAGTTTCCTTCCTCTTCCTGCTCTTTCTCTCTCTCCCCCATGTCTCCTCAGCCACTCAGCGGCAGCAACCCATCAAGACCATTGTGGTCTTGGTGCTGGAAAACCGGTCTTTCGACCACATGCTCGGATGGATGAAGAAAACCATAGACCCCATGATAAATGGGGTCACGGGGGATGAGTGCAATGCCGTCTCCAGCAACAACTCGAAGCCCGAGACAATTTGCTTCACTGACGATGCTGAATTCGTGGATCTTGATCCGGGGCATTCCTTTGAGGATGTGGCTCAACAAGTGTTCGGCTCTGACGACATTCCTTCCATGTCTGGTTTCGTGCAGCAGGCGTCGTCCATGTCGGAAAACCTCTCTGAGATTGTCATGAGAGGATTCAGTCCGGAATCAATCCCAATATATGCCGCTCTCGTCAAGGAATTCGCAGTCTTCGATAGGTGGTTCTCTTCGATTCCAGGACCAACGCAACCCAATAGGCTCTTTGTGTACTCTGCCACTTCTCATGGATCAATCAGCCACATTGTAAGGCAACTAGCTGTTGGGTACCCGCAAAAGACCATCTTTGATTCTCTTTATGAGAATGGTTTGGACTTCGGCATCTACTTCCAGAGCATACCCAGCACTCTGTTCTACAGGAATTTGCGGAAATTGAAGTACATCTCCAAGTTTCACCCGTATGATTTTAAGTTCAAGAGAGACGCCAGAAATGGGAGACTACCCAGCTTGACAGTGATTGAGCCGAGATACTTTGATCTCATCGGCCTGCCGGCTAATGATGATCATCCATCACATGATGTTGCTAATGGCCAGAAGCTCGTGAAGGAGGTTTATGAAACATTGAGGGCAAGTCCTCAATGGAATGAGACCCTTTTGATCATCACATATGACGAGCATGGTGGGTTCTATGACCATGTCAGAACTCCATATGTTGATGTTCCTAACCCGGACGGTAATACCGGCCCTGCCCCCTTTTTCTTCAAGTTTGATCGACTTGGGGTTCGTGTGCCAACGATCATGGTCTCTCCTTGGATTAAAAAAGGAACACGTAAGTTGTGTTGATGCTTCATCCTTTTCCGGTAGAAAGTAAACGGGGAGTTGAGAATTGACAAAACTTGTAGCATCACATGATCCTATTGAGATTGATTGGAAATGAACTGTTTCTGCTATCTTCATCATTCAATTAACAAGGCTGTTGCAGCTAGTCGTGAGGTGTTGTTCTATTGATTTGTCAAGGAAGACGATTATCTGATCCCAGTTCTGCCTCTGTTTTGCAGTGATAAGTTCCCCGACAGGACCAGCTCCGAGTTCAGAGTATGAGCACTCCTCCATTCCTGCAACCATAAAGAAAATGTTCAACCTCACCTCCAACTTCTTAACTCACCGAGATGCATGGGCCGGGACATTCGAGCACATCGTCGGGGAATTACGGTCTCCCAGAACCGATTGCCCAGGTACTCATCTTACTTTCAAACCAATTATCAGCTAGTCCTACAATCTGACATCTCATTCGCCCCCGTAAGCATTGCTCCATCGGAGCATCTGTTTTAACTTAGCAGAGGAAGCCTAAATAACTAAGAAGTAAGGACATCGCAAATGTTTTCTCGACCAAGAAAAACAAATCAAATTCGTCTGCTTCTTTATATATATAAATGGCAGAGAAATTACCCGATGTTACGCCACTGAGGAGATCAGAAGCCAATGAAAACGGTAGATTATCCGAGTTCCAGAGTGAGATTGTCCAGTTAGCTGCTGTTCTCAATGGGGACCATTTCCTAACCAGTTTCCACGACGAGATGAGCAAGAACATGAGTGTGAAGGAAGCTCATGATTATGTGAAAGGTGCTGTTTCCAGGTTCATCAGAGCAAGCAAAGAGGCTATCAGAATGGGTGCTGATGGATCTGCTATCGTCGACATGCGGTCGTCCCTCACCACGAGATCTTCAACTCGAGATTGATTAATTTGTTACGTTCCCTCTGTTGGTTGCGGTCGATGTCCATGTGTAGAACTGTGAATTCCTACAAAACTACTAAAGAGAAATATGTAACAAGTATCAGATGAGCAGCGCAACTGCTTTGCCAGCTACTGCAATCAATGGATCAAACGACTGAACAGGCACCTTGGACCAGTCACAAAACCTAAACTTAACATTCTGTCAGTGGTTGTTTAGAAATCCACATATGATGTTTCGAATGGTAAAGTCACAGCGACAGAATCTGAGTTTTCTTAGATCAGCCAAAAGAAGAAACAAAATCTGAATGCGTCTCTCTCTTGCCAAAGAAGAACATTCCTTGGACAAAATATCAAGACCAACAAAAGTCTGCATCCCCATAACTACTACCATCTAACGAGAAAGCCACGAAGGCTATACATGGTAAAACAAAGAATGATTGATCCTACGGATGGGAAGAAACTATCACACTAAGAGAACATGATCTCAAAGGGGGAAACATCTTCCACGGGAGACTTTTTCATGAACACTTAGTGAGGTGGTCATTTACTCCTCTCGAGTCTGACCGGGGACGGTCAGCATTAAACAGAACAGGGACTTTGCCAAGTAGATACATCGGCAATAAGTTCTCGCAGCTGATCTATGAGAAGCTTCAGGTGCTTGTTCTTCTCAGCCAGCTCCTACATCGTGGAAATAAGAGCTAGTTAAAACATATTGGGGAAGGAGCTGGAGATTTCTGAAATTGACGATGCACAGACTCGCACACGACCAAAATGCCACCGTTGCATTAGGGTGTAAGAAAAAAAAAAAAGAGGGCAATTTCACAGTGTGACCTGTCAAGGAAGGAACAATACCCTAGCTGCAACTCAGAAAGATTCATAAAAAATAACTTCCAAAACAAGTTCTAAATGAAGCAAAAACTAGGGCAAAAGGACACTTTTAATGTCAAAAGTTGTGTACGGATATCACTTTGGTGCCAAAAGTTTCAAACAGATCACTTTAATTCCAAGTTGGAGATAAAATGATCACTTTGGTGCCTATTCCGGCCAAAAATGCCACGTGTAATTAATAAATAATTTTTTAATATAAAATGACATTTTAAAAAATAATAATAAGTCCACGTGGGTTGCCACGTGGACTTCTGCATTTTAAAATAAATTAAAATACATCAAATTTAAATTTAAAAATTAGCTAAAATTTAAATTTGTTTAAAATAAAATTTTTATTAAAAATAAAATTAAAATAAGCTTAAAAATATATCAAAAAACCTTAAATTTAAATTTAACAAAACAAAAAAAAAAATAACATAAATATCGGTCAATTTTTCACGACCTTCGATTGCTTGGGATTGAATCTTTTGTGTTTGTCGATGTGTTCCGCTTCGTGCCGTTACAGTTTAACTAATGTCTTTTCATGAAATAAAATTAAAAAGGGACGATATGGAACGCCAGCTGCCGGAGCTTCTTGCACGGCATTAAATTACGTACGACGATCCTAAATCGGGGACGACCGCGGGTGCAATGCAGGCCGTTGTCAAGGACCAAAATCACCGTCAACACCTCGTGTCGCACCGCACCTCGGGGCGGGGTCAAGAAAAACATGTCACGGAGTCGGGCCCTCGATCTCGCCAAATATCGAGACAGGCACGGCGAATGACTTAGCTACGCACGATTAAACAAAAGCAACGCCATTTGAACGATTTCGTCCTCCAAAATAGAAATAAGGGGTTTGGGGGGGACCAGTCTGAAAAAACCATCTCGTCTCCAGGCTCCATTGTGCTTAGTCAAGAAACCATGGAGAAAATATTCATTAATTATTTGCTAATCTGGTTGAACACGTAACTAAGCGCGATTAACGACATTCAATACGCTCTCCCGTGCGTTCAAAACGACGGTAGATTCCAGCTTCCAACCAGCCGTTGGGACACGAAATCAAAGCGCCAAGTCCCGACCAGCTAAAGCGCCCCCAATTGTTGTTCTCTCGGCAGGAGTTGTCGGATCGTGTCGTTTGGGACAATTTCTGTCACCGCGGCAGCGGATTTTTTTTTTTTTGCAAATTTTTCATGTGGGGCGACCCAATTCGAGTTATACATGTGGAGCGTAGCGCGCAGTTGCCCACGAGCGGGGACAACCCGGAGCCGCCCAATGGGCGTGCACGATTCATCGGTTCTCGTGTTGGTTTTGATCGGCGCTTTTGTGCTTTTGGCCTTAATTTGCATTTACGATGATTATGTTTCGCGGGTGACCAAACGACCTCCCTTGATCCGACAAAACAATGAGACAAGTGGAATATTCCCCGATCCCATGTGGCCGATGGTGAAAAAAGTGCGGGGCAAAACATTTGAACTTTTCAGGAGGTTCAAGGCTAAATTGACACGATTGAAAAATTTAAGACTAAATTGGCAAATAGTCAAAAGGTTTAGAACTAAATCGATACAATTAAAAGGTTCGAGACTAAATTGATAAATCATTAAAAGGTTTAGGACTAAATTGATAAATTGTCAAGAGGGTTATGACTGAATTGGCCGATGTACAATAACTTCAAGATTTTTTGAACAGATTTCCCTTCGAGCAACGAGAAATCAATTGTGACTAATCAACTTCTTAATTTTTGGCGGATTCTTATTTTTATCTAGTCAAATTGTGCTTAATAGGGTATTTGGCTTTTTTTTTTCATTGAGCAAGTGAATTTCGATGTTAATCATCTTCGGATATGTAATAAACCATTTATCCGCTACCATTGATGCGCTTAAGCCAAGATCTGTTCGACTTTCCGTCAAAATATTGCCGGGGTTTCGAGAAAATGGATGGATTCTGATCAAAGTGCCTCAATTGCAAAATTTAGAGAACTTAGTGCATTGGATGATTGAGATTAAAGTCCAATTACTTAATTGTGAAATCCATCACAATTCAGAGATCACGGATTCAAAATTTAGCCGATACAGGACTAATGTCACTTCCGATTGTTTGTCGTTTCATTTATTTTTCAACATGGCGGACTAAATTGAATGTCTGATAACGAAGAGCGTGTGATGCTCCTTTCAAGTTGGTTGAAAAGAAGTTTCCCACATAAGTTGGTAATTAGGGAGGATAAGTCAAATCAAAATGGGATTATGCTCGAATTGTCGATGTGCACAACACATCAATGCAACCAATATGACTTGGAAAATTCAACTCAAAATTTTCAGATTATTTATCTTGACCTAGATTGCTAGCATGTGTCTTGACCGGCGATGAAGAATTAGACCGTTGAACTAATGCCGGCAATGGAGTGCCGGCCAATCTCTTTTTAAGTGGAGAGACATTGACTTATCCAACGAGATTAAGACAATCTCGTGTATGAAAAAAGAAATATGGAGAAGTTTAACATAGTTTTCCTTGGCAACTGGCTAGACCTTGAAGCTACATATATTTTGCTCTGGAAGTTTGAAATAAAAAATGTCATAAATTGAAAAATACTTGGCTCCTGATTCCGTCATATTTGTCACAATCGAACTCTATAATTATGTCCATGAACCCTCGTTCCCCGCCGCTAGGCCGAGCGCCCGGTGAACTTAATCCACCCTTATTCGGAAAAAATTTACTCCACATCATTCTTCTAATTTCCCATATGCTTCTTTTTTTTTAAAATTTTTTTCTTCTTAAGCAAGTTTACAGCTAGTTGGGAATTTCATTGGAATATACTTCGCGGCTATGTGGATTCGATCTAAACGAAAATATTAAATTTATTTCTGTTGGCCTCTCTTTATAAGACAACATGTCGGAGGCGATGCTAATTAATGCATGGAGTCAACCAGCCCCACGTGCACACGTCGAACAGTGATTATTGGCCGGCATCAACCATACCTAAACCTCGAGTTGGTAGATGGGTATGGGCTAGAAGATTGATTAATGCCATTGCTACGGGCATTACGGTTGATTGAAAGAACATATGTATATATTACTAAGGGACTTGACTGAATTTAAGTGTGATTGATGCTGATTTGCTTTGACAATACCTTCTTTTCTTTTCTGAAATGTGGTGTTTGATACCATTGGGGGTGTAAATTTACTCGCATTTATTGGGATAAGATTCGAGGTTAAGACATAGGTGGAGAAGAGAGTAGAATACACGAGAGTCGAGTTATATAAAGTTCAACCCTGATCTAGGATTTACCCTATCTAACTTTGGAATGATGGGTGCGATGGTTGGTCTTGATATGAACATGTGTTAGGGTTGGATGGATTGGAGCAAAAGGTAAGAGCACCTCGATCTATTTGAGCAAAGATTGAAAACGGTAGCAAAATTTAATTAGCTCGTGTTGAGAGGAGGAAATTATTGCAACCCACACCACTAATCCGAGAGTTACTATGATCATGCGAGCGGAGAAGATCATGCAAACGTGGATGGTGTACGATTTCATTTTTTTAATGATGGTGAAATCCAACACATTGGTGTAATTTTTGGGTTCTTAAAATACTTTGGACATGAAAAGGTGCGATGTAATGTAAGTTCCCAAAATTGGTATCCTATTATTAACCTATTTTGTCAGCCGGCCTATTTCCCTTTTCTCCATCTTCCCTTCACATGGTCTCCTTTTTTCATCTCCATGGAGGGGAGGGTTTGAGCTAGATCTCTCCCTCCTCTCCCCTTTTTCTTAGGTTGCTGTCGTTCTTTATTTGCTTTCTTGTTTTTCTTCAATTTTGGGAGCTTTTCTCTTCCGATTTAGTTTAGATCTAGAAGCTTCTTTCTCCCGTTTCTATGAGATTTCTATTCCGATCTAGCCTAGATTGGAGATTCTTTTGCGGGTATGTTTTCGGGGTTTTGCTTTTCTCGAATTTGGTCGGTGAATAGGTTCAGTTTTGAAGAAGATTAGAAAAATTTTAGGAAAGTTTCGCTCTCAGAGGCGTCAAATATATGCTCGTTTAACCTTTTTATTCCACTTGATGATGGTGTTGAGGACGCCAAACATAGGAGCACAATGCCTAAAGGCAAAGCCATAGCAATAAATGGAGTTCTTGATGCATGCTCATTATTGAAGACGGATTAGGTGATCGGCCATCAATTTTGGTATGAAGAAGTCATAGGTGTGCTCTTTGAGCGTGTGACCTATAACTCTATTATGATGATTTATCTTGTTGTGAGCTTGTTTTGTTTTGAAGTTATATGAAACCTGTCTTGGTTTGATGTTGTGCTCTTTGAACCAAGATATTTCTTTCTTGTATTTCAAGGAAATTGAATTAAATTTTATTTTGACTAAAAAAAATACGATTTTATTTGGACTTGATTGCATGGGAAGTCGAATCGATCAAAATATTACATCACTCGGATAGGATCTTTCACATTAATGTCGCAACCATGATATGAAAATTGAGAAAAGTGCAAAAAAAGTTCTAAACTTATTACATTGTTACTAATTCAGTGTTAAACCTTTCAATTGGATCAATTTTGTCTTCAATTCACATTAGTAGCAATTTAATCTGTCCGACTAATTTAGGTTGAAAATTGATGATGTGGATGTCTATAGTCTTACGATACGGCCAACACTGACGTGACAGTTTTTAATAAATTTTTGAATTCTTGAATTATTTCTTTCTTTTCCTTCCATGCATGTGTCGATGAGGGTGGCCGACGTAGAACATGGAAGAAAATTCAAAAAAATATTTAAAAAAATATAAAAATGTTTGCATCAACGTCAGCCGTGCCATATAGAATGACCGATGTTCATTAGCAATTTCCTATCTAATTTGGCCTGATAGACTGAATTGATACCAATGTAAAAAAAATTTAGGGCTAAATTGATCCAATTAAAAGGTTTAGGATTCAATTGATAACAACGCAACAAGTTTAGATTTTTTTTTTTTTTTACTTTTCCCTTTGATAACATAACTGGCCGATAAAGTACGGTCCAGATATTATTATATTAATGCTTTGTTTAATTTGGTAAAGGATTATGATTCAACACCACTAATGAGTAGGCTCTATCTTTTTCCCTTCAACAGAGGCAGAACGTAACGTAGTTCGCGGCATGAATTTGTGGCTACTTTACTGCTATCGACGATCTTTTTCTAAAAGGTTATCAACATCAACCCATCTAGAGTCTAATAACGAATATTATATTATATGCTTTTCAAGGCTGCTTTTCATTCGGAATTTCAATAGCGAATCATGTCATGCTTTTATTTACCTAGCTAGCACCTACAATGCAGAAAAAAAATAATGTCAAGTTGGGGTCAATTTTGATCGCATTCCATTTTCACACCTTCGAGCTAAGGTGCGAGTTCTTATTGTAAACGATAGTGTAAATTTTATTTGAATGTTATATATATCTGCAGCTTAGAAAATACCCCATTATGAAACACTTATTCATGATAATTATAAGTTATGGCTGGGGAAAATTATCCAATCAGTCCTGAAGAAATTATACTTATGTCAATTCAGATTTAAAATTTTCTATTTTGTTACTTCAGTCTTAAACCTTTGCATAAATATTCAATGTAGTCATTTCGGTCAATTTTCATCAAAAATCGTTGACATAGCAATATAGGGCCCGTTTTACAACGATTCTGATTCTATGTTATGTTTTTCGAAACAAAAAAAGATGATACACTTGTTTGGTAACGTAAATGATTCTTATTCTCGAACTCTTTGATACTATTCATGGAAACAGATTTGGAGTAGAAAAAAGAATAAAAAAGTGAATTCTTTATTCCAGAATCACTTTTGAGAAACAAGGGGAGAACCACAAAAAAAGTCCTAAACTTTTCTTTTTGGCCAAGTGAGTCCTAAAATTTTTGCAATTATGTTAATTCAATCTATTTGGCCGACTAATGCTAATGTGGCCATTTTAAATTTCTTTTTTTTAGCCGCCAGCCCTGTCGACCATTGGCCCCTAAGCAAGGGCCTATGAGCCCTCACTGATTGCTAGTGAGGTCGTCAGCCCAAATCAAAAAAAGAAAAGAAAAGACATAAAAAAATTGTTAAAAGAAATAAAAATATCAAAAAGTATTAAAATATTATTACAAATTTGCCACGTCAGCACTGGCCAATCAAATGGACTGAATTGGCACAATTGAAAAGTTTTAGGTCTCAATTGGTAGAAAAAAAGTTTAGCACCGAAAAGACACAATTACAATAGGTTTAGAACTTTTTTTTTTTCAATTCGCTATTTGGAAATTTATGATAGTTTGCTACAATTAAAGATAAAACATCATAAATTTGGAAAAAAGCATTGCAACAATTTATAAAGGGTTGGGACACATGGTTGTAACAAACAAACATAAACAAAGGGTTGGGACACATGGTTGTAACAAAAAACGTAAAGTCGTAAATACATATATTAATTATGAGGATCTTACAAAGAATTATGAGATTTCGTCATGTCCCAGAGTAAAATTTCATACAACGTTGTTGTAATCCAGAAGTAACAAGATCTATTTGTCTCAATATTACTCTCAGAAGTTATTTTCTCCTAAAAAGAAAAAAAAGTTATTTTCTCCTAAAAAGAAAAAAAAAAGAGCATTATTTTTATGAAATTATTTCACAAATATTGACACATAAATTTTGACTTTCTTTTTTAGTCATTTAACTTCTGCATAAAAATTAGATCTGCTAGCGATCCTCAGACTGATGGGCAAGCTAAGGCTATTAATAGAACCTTGGGCAATTCAGTAAGGAGTTTTACTGGAAAACATGTTAAACAATGGGATTCATTGTTGGTTCGAGATGAATTTGTACATAATAACTTGGTGAGTCAAACTACAGAAAAATGCCCATTTGAAGTTGTGTACCCAAAGCATCTTTCGAAGTTCTTTGGATCTTGCACCACTACCAACTAAGCGTCAAGTTAGTGGATATGCAGAGGGCGAATCTTTTTCAGCATTGAAGTACTTCGAATCCATATTGAAAGATTTCAAGATCCTCTCTTGTGATTTGAGTAGTATCAAAATAATGTATTTTTCTTGATCTGTAAGTTAGTTTATAACACTTTTAGGGATGCTTTGATCTCGATCAATATTTTGACAATATTGTTGCTTACTTGAATTTCATATTTTAGGTAGGTTATTTTCTTGTAACTTGGAGGTTATTCAAAGGTATCCTAAGCTCCTAGCTATAAACAGCTTCTTGTATCCTCATTGTAAACATAGTTGATATAGTAGATGAGGTTTCATTCTTGGGTGATTGTTCCTCATTATTTTTCCTTTGTCCGTCTCCCTGTTTAG
>JANUWG010000857.1:0-10261 GCA_025175695.1 Eugenia klotzschiana | reverse complement strand
GTTGGTGTGACAAGTTTTCGTGAAGGCTACCGTCTACCGATGCATGTTTCATTTGTCGTCATCTGAGAGATTTACGAGAGATGAGATACCACAATAGTCGTCTTCATTGGTATTCCTAATGTGGGGTGATTCGCTATAGATATATATATCGGGAGGAAATGAAATTATGTTCTGCAGGATATTACCTGAATACTAAAAGGGCTAGAGGATCGAGCCCTCCATACCAGCAACGGCAAAAGCTAAGCCCCCTCGTCAACTTCCTTTCTCATTTGCTCGTATCTTTGCCTTGTTTTTCTTGGTAACGGTGGTAGGGGCCAGTGAAAGATTTTGAATTTGAAGTGAGAGTTCCGTCGAGTCACAAGAATTGACCTCCTTTCACTCTTTATAGCTGCAGATAACATTGCCCCAAGTACTGATTGGTACAACTCGATAAGAGCCTTTTTAAGTTTTCCCTGATTTGGCATCGAATAGAGTACATGGTGATAAGAGTACATCTATAAAGGCTACCATTACACACAGATATTTCAGAAACAGCACGTTCCAAAATTAAGGTTTCGAATTTCAATTGGAACGTTTCCTTCTTATGTTCCAGATTATCTTTTCGGCATTAGAAGCAAAAATAAGAATGAGAAGTTGAGCCATTCTACTGAAAAAGCAGAATCCTAACAATTCATTTGGTGGAAAGACGGAATATCCGAAGTTTTCATTACAAAAATTTGACTCGATTCACTAAATTGTGCTCTTTAGTAAATGCGATAATCTCATCCCAGGACTACACCACAATTTTCAATGGCAAACCACTCTTCCTCAAACAAAACACCCGCAGAGAAAGAGACTGAACATTTTCCTTGTACATGGACCACATATGGAACAACCTCGGATGAGAATGCAGTCCCATCTCTACTTTCCTTGGATCCTGCATACCAGCTTTGTGACAGAAATCTAGCCCATATAATTAATGGCCAAGCTGTCGTTTTTCAGTTCACCCATAAATCACCATTTGATCACGTCCGTCTCCTCCTATCACGCTCTCTCTCTCTACCTCTATCCTTGTCATGATCATCCCTCTCTCTGCTGCCACTCTTCTCACGGTCTCTACTTCTTTCGCTCTCTAAGTGAAGAGTCCTACCATCTCGGTCACGGTTGGATGATCTTCGTGGTGGGCTAGGACTGTGACTTCGGCTGCGATGACGTTTTCTGGATGAATCACGGAAATCGTCTCTTCTGTCCTTCCTCTCTGATGAAGATTTCCCTGAAGCGAACATGCCAGGACAACTTTAGATGGGGACAGAAAAGTAGCTCTTCCAAAATCAAAGGAGTCGCAATAAACGACGCTTAGCAATAAGGATTTTATTAGAGAGTACTGGGCACCTGTTAAGCAACAAATTAATGAAACTTTACAGCTGATTGTCCTAGTGTAATGCACAACCAGTGCCCAAAAAAATTAAATTATTCCAAATAAAGTACATTCAACAAATGCCCCAATACCCTTACAAAAATTCTCTCCAATAGAACAATGACAAGTAGAGTAAGAACATAAAGCAAAGGAGAAGGAAAGCATGCATGTTAAGGGTTAATTGGCAGTTCAGAGGATAAAACAGAAAAAAGAAAAAATCGACATTATGACTTACTGTTCCCAGAAACATCATCACTAGGGCCTGATAACCCATACTCCACCTCCAGCCGTTTCCTGTGCAAGGCAACTTTCTTCTCAATTTCTTCCACATTTTTTATTCCACGTTCTTCCAGAGATTCACGATACTCTATCAAAGCAACCTCTAGACGCCTCAATTTTTGTCTGTTATAGGAGAAGTCAATCAACCAATACAAATGGATCGAAGCAAGGTATGTAAATGTAAACAAGACCTATCAAGAGCAATGCACCATAGTACCCAAAACAAATCCACCTACTTTCTTCTCTAAGCATTACACAGCAGTTCCTAAATTTATTAGTGGATGCAAGTCTTCTACTTGCCAGAGGAAAAAATTGGTGGTAGTAAAAGAAATTAACTAGAGAAGTTGTGCTACTGTCTACAATCAACAGTTATAGGGTCCTTAGAGTAAGACTTTTTAAGCAAACATACAAGAACAAGTTCTCCAAAAGAAGATATTAATGGAACCTCAAACCTAGTTAAGGTGAGAGATAACCTTTGCTCTTCACTCATTCCGCTGTCTGACTGAAAGGGCATGCTTAAATCAGCTGCCAACTCAATCCCATCAACATCACCAGGAGCATCCCCAGCATTCTCGCTTCCAGATGATGAATAGCCTAACCCTAGGCCTCTAGAACCTCTTTCCTGTTCATCATCGCTTTCATCATTTTCTCGAGCCCACTTTGAAGATGGCAAAACAGGATCGTTTTTCTCTTTTCTCGTGAAGGCTTTCAGCTCAGGCGGTGGAATTGGGATGGTTGAAGCCAATGTAACAGATCCTTCTCCTTTTGCAGCCATCTCGTCCTCCCCATAACGATTCCATCCTACAGGCCCAGTATCAACATTATTATCTCTTTGACCACTTGAATACCTCCCAGAGCTCACACTACTCTGCTTAAATTTCAAGTCCTCATCTAACTCATATCCCCTCTGTCTCTCTGCCTCTTCAAGACTTAACAACCTTGCAACCATCATTTCTCTACCACCGACAAGAGATAATCCATTATGCCTACAGCGTCTTTCAAGCTCAGCGAGGGGAAGAGACATTAACTCTTGCATAGCAGCTCCTCTGCCCATCGCTAAAGCAGCATCTTGGTTGACCTTAACTCCATCACCTGACTCTTCTGAGTTTAATTTCTTATCTATTTCAGGTGTATCACCACATAAAGAGTGGAAAGGGACCACCCCAGAATTACTCGATCGCACAAAAGTAGCTCGTAATCCATTCACATAAGCATCAGAAAAGAGAAACCAGTCAGACCATACTTGCAAAACCTTCAGGACTCGTTCCTGCAGATTTCAAAACGAATCACACAGGCAAAAACACCCAAAGAGACACATCAAGAGAATTGTTCAAGAATTTCCTCAAAAACAAGTTCAAAGTAACCGATAACAATTACCTTAAGAGCCTCAGCAGTGATCCTTCCAGTTATACTTCGATACAAATCATTAAAGCTCTCCATTATATCGGGCAGTGTTGCTTCAAATTTAGTGCGGTATGCAGAAGCATTCTTTACAGGAGCACTGCTATTATGGAGGACATCGGAAACCAGCATAAGCCTCGCAACCTTAGTTGGGATAGGTGTCTCTTTAAGTGTTAAAGATTCTGTTAAAACCTCGACTACCTGCATTCCAACAATCATCATAGGCGAGTCAAAATGTATATTCATGAAATAAACTCCAAACTAGGTAGGATGCATATCTAACTCCATCTTAGGTAATACATGACTATAAATAGAGGTAAAGTAGTGAGTTCAAAAACGAGAGGTAGCAAAAAGTAACTCAAGTAAAATACAAACACACTAAGTAGTATGCTCACGAGCCACGAAGTGAAATTCTAACAGACCATCATTTGAAAAGGTATTAATACTTAACAGCATTTTCGTAATGAGCAAAGACACTTTGAAGGCACATATACACCACAATAACGATAAAAAATTAATCTTTATCCCACTAATTAGTCAGAAGGAGAGCCAAAAACGAAAATGAGATATGAATCACTTAGTGGACATCAAAAACATGTATCACCTCTCCGGCAGCATCAGCATTGTCTAAAGCAAAACCCATTGCCTCCTTTATCAAGTTTCTCTCCAATGTTAATGAACGCAGCATGTCCTCAAATTCATCCCTCTGCGAATCAGTTAGTGTACGTTCTGGATCTACACGCTGCAAAGAGAAGAAATTGACATTGAGCAATTTCAGATTTAGAACTATTTTGAAAGCCAGAACATGAACATATCCCAATTCCAGTTATCTTTTCAATGGATTCAGACAATGACAAGCAGGAGGCAGTTTGTCTGCACACTCAATAGCACTAAATGCATGCAAACAAAGCAAAGAAGAGAGAGAGAGAGAGAAGGATTGGACACCCAGGAAAGAAAGATGATACCCTGCTTCTCCCAGCAGCAAAAGTTGTACCAGATTCTTTTTCATGTTCAGGACTTCGGGCAGTAGGCAAGGGTGGAGGTATCCATCTAGGGAATAAGACAAATGATGCGATCAAATTCCAGAATCTTCATTAATCTCGAACAACCAAAAAATCCCAGGCAGTCATGCGGTAGCATGTACTAGCACAACTTATGGCAGTTTTCCTTCCACTACCAGTAATCATGATGAAGGGTTCTGTTCGCCATCTTTGAAGAGTGTCGCCCTGCAATAGAACGAGACAGAAAATGACTATAGTTCTAATATGGGGCAGAAAAGTGAAGCCTAACTTTTGCCTCTCAATTCAACACCAGTTTAATATGCCAACTAGACTATATTGAGAAGTTTCACCTGAGCAAAAGAATAAAGCCTCCAGATATAATAGGTATGCTCTTTAGACCCAAGCTCAAACAAGAAACTGAAAAGTTGCTTCCCACGACCTCTCTCCATAATAGCCTGTTCAAACGCACATCCGCCATCCAATACATATAAGGCCATCGTATCAATCACATGCCGGAGATGATCATCCTCTGGTGGAATAACAGTTATATCAGGTATATTAGGAGTCAAAACCTGCAGAGAAACCAAGGTGTCAAAAAATACTTGAAGTCGGCCCAGCTTTCATCAACTCAGAAGAGGAAGCTCGACAAGAAATTGATTTTGAGAAGGATAAAACAAAACAGTCAAGGGCACGCACAATCCACCCCGATACAAAAGAGACTACAAACACGAAATGCCAACAAAAGCAAATTAAACCACAAAAAGAGATTAAAATTGTCCATTGGTCTTTATACTGGAGGGGAGGGGAAAAAAAAGTAATTGATCACAAGAAAGAGTCACATGGGAGATGAGTACGAAACAACCAGAAGGCTCAAATGAGTATAGCAGTTCCCTACATGACCTACGCAACTGCTGCAAATGATTTAACTGCACTGAAGAATAGGATAATGAAAGCATACCAACTCAGAGTTCTGAGTAGGGACTGTGGTAACTGGTGGACCTGATGGACCAGACAAAATCACTGTTGCGCCCTGTAAAACATTAAATAATATCATGGTTCATTCCCAGCCTTCATCAACTATTTCAGCTATGAGCTACGGTGCAATTTCAGTACTTCTGCCAAGAAAAATGTTGGCTTCAAGTACGAGCTCAAAGAGGAGAATCAGCACCAAATCTCCAGCAAGCAAATCAACCAGTTTGCTTTCAAAGCAAAAGTAAGAAAGCAGACCTCCTTACTCCTAATGGCCATGTGCCCCGGTGGAGGAGCAGGAAGAGCTTGTGATGGGAGAGCCACGGATTTACCCCATCCAATCTTCAATTCATACTCGTAAACAATGACACCTGCATAAGAATTTGTTATTATAGGTTAGTGAACAGCAAAAATATGAAGCTCAACCTGTCTTTTCCCATGCATACTAAAGCTAACTCAAATATGAACGTGCCTTCAGGCTCTTTAAAAGAATATAATACGTCATGAAGATGCTGAAGCTTTAACAGTTAGTTGTAGCTCCTAATGGTACAATTGCTTTGCTCTATAGCCTTCAGGTTGATAGAAAGAATACTTATTTATTTAAGTCCATTTGCATGGTTGCAACAACGTAAAGATGAGGGAGCAAAGAACTATGTGAGGGAAAGTCATTTTTTAAGAAAGAGGTCAGCATCTAAATGAAAGAAGCTTGACAATTTGGTGGTGTGACAGAACCAAATTTGTTTAGCAGGTTGCCTATGGCCGCTTGGATCACCCTTGCATGGCTCTTTAAACTGCCATGAGGTTCTATTTTGCCAAACACAGTGCGTAGAAGGGGACAGAACAGATAGAAGAGCACCAAAACGTCCTCCTTCGCATACCAACTACTGCATTACTTACACCAATCATAAGCAAGAATTACAAATTTCGGACCTTGCATTTCGTCTTTTGCAGCCTGTGCATCAGCTCTGTTCATGAAAGCCACAAATCCACAATTTCTCTGCCGTCTTCTCTCTTCTTCCGTCCGAGGCCACATTATCTTTACACTTGCTATGGGACCAAATCTTCCAAAAGTCCGTAAAAGAAAGTTCTCATCAACCTATCACAACATTATAAGTTAAATAAGTAATAGCTTCGGTCAAATCTAGCACTGAGTATCAGAGAAAGTTCAAGTAATTCATCTCATGGCGATATATCATACCTGAGGTGAAAGGTTACCAACATAGAGGTTTGTCGTCTGCGGATCACCATCATCAAATGATCCAGGAAACCTTCCACTTGGATCAAGATCATCAGGCAGTTCATCAAATCGGCTAGATGGCTGTAAAGAGAAAGAGAATGGCAAGCTAAATACAAGCATATGAAGAATCTGAGAGCAATGCACAATTTTTTCATCCCCCTCTTTCTTGCACACACTCCATTCTGATAATTTAACCGTAGCAGCTAAAGAAAACCAGAAAGTGGTCCAAAATTAAAGGCACATACAGCAGAATTTTCACTGTGGCGGCCATCGCGCCAATTTTCACGGTCTTGATTCCGTCTCTCCCTCAACTCTTGCTCATGCTTCAGCTCCTCCATGAAATGATCTATGTTTCGTGACTTCCCTTTCTCTCTCTCTTTTGCCTTCTCCTCGTCTTTCTAAAATGTTCAATGTAAAGCAATTAGATATTAATGCAGAATATTCAAATCAGGTCCATTAAACAACACAATCAAGAAAATCGAAAAGAGTCTCCACAACAGATACCTTCTTTTCAGTTTCTTTTCCTTTGGATGAAAGAGGGGGTGGTATGAAAGAAGGAACATACCTGAGAAGAAGGATATATCAATACCTATGTCCACTAAAACATTTCTGTCACTTCATTAGAACAATTGCAGAAGAGACAATAACAACATCATTTGTGAGGAGTTGGTGGGATGCTGACTCAGTTAAAACTATAATTTCAAGGGAATTTCTCCATGTGTACTGCATCAGCTAGAATTAGCTTTTGAAGTGCAAAATATAATACAAAAAATCGGTATAATAGCAAAGCAAAAGGAAAGTAGAGAGTATCACTTGCATATGAACTTGATGCATCGAAAAAGGACCAGACAGTAATGCCTCTTTTTCTTTTTTCTCTTTCTTTTTTTTTTATTTTGCTAAGCACAAGTAACATAAACCCTTCCGCGGACAGAAGAGTGTATGTTCAACAACCACACAATTAAGAAAGAGCAAATTAAACACATAATATGCATTTTCTTATTAGCAGCTCCATCAAATCATCAGTTCATCACATAAACCTAGATAAGACGGTATGTGTCTACCATGAAGAGAATGGTGAAAGACATAGATTGCCCAAAGCTAAAAGAAATTCTTATCAAATACAGGAATTATTCTTTCATCAAACAAAAACGGAAGTATATTTTCCATTCCATACCCGATGCATAGTTACACTTTGCGTAATATAATTCCAACCATTTAAGGGTTACTAAGCCTGCTCAGGACTGAATCTAAAATCATTCACAAAACTAGATAGAGAAGAGAATGCAAAGCAAAGATTGCAGTCACTTTTTCCAAAATGCACCCTCTAATATTTGAAAATGAAGCCATACAAAGCCTACAGCGCCATCCACCACCTACCTAGAGTAAGAGGCTATTTTCAAATTTCCAAACCCAATGGCAGTCCTAAAACGAAATCAAGCACTTGGAAATATCTGACCAGCTTACGAAGTCACATGAAGCACTGTGCAAAAAAATACTACACCATACATTCAACTATTAGAAGTAAACACATGGAACCAGTGCAACATTTACTTACAATGAGATTCCCTACATGCTCCAACGCATCAAAGACTAGGTTAATAGCGGTCCAAACCTTAAGCCATTTTACCAAGTTTCGACAGCTAGAGCATAGGTTGCTTTAATAAAGGAAATCAAATGCAAGCGTAAATTATCATCTCATGTAAAATACAGCAGAAAAGGAAGGTCCCAGGGATGGTTTTTGTAGATAACTACAATTTTTACGTTTGTGTAGCGGTGCCAACAGCCTAAGGCATTACAGTTCTACACCAAAAGAAAAATAAACCGAAGTTCCAGGCTTAGCAACCTCTCCAGATCAGAACAAGCATTCAAACAAAGCTCTAATAATGTGAAACCATTTAAAAATGTCTAAACCATTAGTTTCCTAGAATTGGCTAATTATTCAAAAAACTGGACATGGTATAAGAGTAAAATTAGGAAAGGATTCTAAATCAAGTCAGATATGAACAAGAAAAAAAAAGCAGATAGACATAGTTTTTAAGCTCAATAGTCTCGTGCATCTATCCATTTTCGGCCCAAATAAGTTTCTCCCCTATGTACAGATTTTCTTTGAAATTTGAATATTCGTTTAAACCAGGCCAGTAACTATTGAGACTAAGTAGCACAGTACCAACGATCAAGGAACAAATTACCCATAGATACAGCACCAAATATAAATAGATATCGAAAAGAGTACAGATATCTTAGATATGCTCATGCATACTTAAATAGAGACGATGTAATAGCAATTCCAATGTTGATATTCCTAACCCAATAATTGTGCGATGCCAGTAGCTAACGAACCCATCTTTTACATGCCAATACACAATCAGATCACGGTCACGGCAATTGACCATAGCAATCCAATGTCCCTCAAGAATGACACCAATGCCAGAGGTAGCACCGGTCAAGCTCACATGCAACCACATGAACCATTTCTTGAACACTGAGGGTTAAAGCTAATCACATCTTCAGATATATGACTTAATAACAGCACAAGCAAAAGGCAGTAAGCATAGGAAAAATGATCACAAAATTACATATAAATGGAAATAACATCAACTAAGCCACTCATAAGTACTCTTACACTTGAGGACCTAAATATTACAAAGGCAGACATGATAATGTCATCTCCATGTGTCTTTTCTACTTATGATGCCTTCAACAATAGAGGATCGCAGTATGGTCAGTTAAAAGTACTCGTTTACCTACTTCCCTTCTTTGGAACAGGCATCCCATCTTTGGACTTTTCACCTGCCATCCGTGAATGAATGAAAAAGGCCCATACTTTTATTAATTTGTCCCCAGATTAGATGAAAAAATCACTCATTTACTTATATCGCATGGATAAGTAATAAAACAACATTTAACACTAGTTTTCTGTAATTAAATGTGAAAACCAGATTAGATTGTCAAGCTAACCTTCAGAATCAGCCTTCGCTCGATCGTTTGGATTGATTAATCCTCCTCGAACAAAAGCCTTTGACCCAGGTGCATTATCTCCTTGAAAGGACTCCACAAATTCAGCGTAAAGGCGAGCCGTCTCATCTTCAGCCCTCTGAAGAATTTCGGATGAGGGATAGGAAACAGGTAAACAACACCAGATTACTAACGAATGACCACGTCTACAGGAAACCCAAAAGTTTACGGAGTTCAGTAGAGAGTCACCTTCTTCTTCGCCTCTTCCTCCTCTCGGTGCTTTTGGAAAGGCGTCTTCTTGCGGGTTATGGAGAATGAGCTCATCTTCCCATAAAACTGCTGAAATCACATATCACTGCGGGCAAGATGAATCGGAAGACCCTGTGCGCACACTGCACAGACACGCGGACCGAACCAGGGTTTCTACAATCGTTCGTCGGCCTGCGATTCGACCAATCAGGATCGCCGGATGCGGCGTTCTCCAGAGATTGGACTGCTGAAAGAAGAAGAATAAAGACGGCGAAGGAAGACACTGATTTAATCCCCATAGATAATTAGATATAATGAAACTTAGCCACGAATTGATACATTCGTGGCTAATTTGCGACGCAAAATCAGTCTTCGTGGCTAAATCAGCCACCAAAATGATAAATTCGTGGCTAAATTAGCGAATGCAGCTAAATTAGCGAATGCAGTATTAGTTTCCCGCTCATTTTTTTGACGAAAAATATAAATTCGTGGTTAATTTAGCGACGAAAATTCTTTATTCGTGGCTAATTTAGCCACGAAATGCTTTATTCGTGGCCAACTTTAGCCACAAATTTGATGATTCGTGGCTAAATTAGCCACGAATTTGATGATTCGTGGCTAATTTACGACAACATTTGGCGATTCGTCGCTACATTAGCGACGAAGATAATTAGTTCGTGGCTAAATCAGCCACCAAAATGATAAATTCGTGGCTAAATTAGCGAAGGCAGTATTAGTTTCCCGCTCATTTTTGTGATGAAAAATATAAATTCG
>JANUWG010000856.1:0-10262 GCA_025175695.1 Eugenia klotzschiana | reverse complement strand
AGATTTACAAAAAAAAAAAAGGGTCAAAGCTAGCGCTGGCAGTGCCATGCCGGTATCGACTGGTTAAATAGGCTGAATCGGCACAAATACAAAAGATGTAGGACTGAATTGGTAAATAAAAAATAAAATGTTTAGGACAAAATTGGCATAATTGCAATAGATTTATAGCTCGGGAAAAATAAAAAGAAAGTAACAAAGAGCATGAAACCAAGGTATATCTCATAAATCCAAATTTAACACGTGCATGACCCAAGGTCCTAAGAGGAGAATCATAGTCTAGAATGACGATTTCCCATATATTATTCGTGACCTTGACCTTAATATCCACAACCAAACCATGTTCTTTCTTAAGACTTTGGGGACTGTGAATTTGCATAGGCAATATGAATGCATTTAATAAGTAGCTGCTATAAGTCATCTAAAAACGATCCATATGCCTTTTCAAGAGGTCATTTCTGTTTCTACAATTAGTATATGGTTATAGCTAGATGCCAAAAATAGGAACATACTCCATTTTGCCCGACTTTTATCACTCTTGCATCTCCTTTGTTTGATAAAAAAAAAGTTCCATTTATTTAGACCAGATCAATTTACATTAGTGTCTTGTTGCATCCGGTGGCTAATGAGATCTTTTGCGTATGGACATGTTCTTCACAGATCGTTTCCTAGTTCCCATTTCTTGATATAATAGTTATTTGGGTAGGTACTTCTAGGAAGGATTTGAATCACCAATTTGAGGGCTGATCCGTTTTATGGACAGATAAATAAGAACCTCATTGTTTTCTTAATCCGATTTAGATAGATATGGATTAGGGAGCGATCCTTACAGGTACATACGATCTGGAACCAATTCTATTAGTTCCTTTTAAAACGGCGGTATTGCAACTAAACCTTGTTATTGTCATCTTGGGGAAATTGGCTTAAGGTCATTGAAGAAAGCCTTGGACAATATGAACACATTAAACATATTCTACATGTGATTACGTTTTGTTTTATAGGGATAGGTGTGTACTTAAGAGAGGCGTGGGCTATATTATATGCTGGCTTTGAGCTTTATCGACCCTTTTTGGCAATGAGTATTTGAGCCTTATGTAAATGCAAAACCCTAGAAGCAAAAGGAGAATTACTACTATGGGCTATATTATATGCTGGCTTCGAGCTTTATTGACCATTTCTGGCAATGAATATTTGAGCCTTATGTAAATGCAAAACCCTAGAAGCAAAAGGAGAATTACTACTACTGCTTAGTTAAAGTTTTATTTCTTGAAAGTGATGCGTGTTTATGTGTGGTTTATGTCTTGCTTTGCCTTGAATAAATCAAATCTCTCTCGCGCGTGCACTTTTTCTTAGGTTTTGCATAACATAATATCAATGATACAGCATGGACAAGATACAATCCACCAATTACAATTAGATACCCATCTTTTTATGCATAGCAGTTGGCGATGATGGTTTCTTGATCCAAGCTCGCGATGTTAATGGATAAGCTATTCTAAAAACTCCCTCTCTTTTTTTCGGAGTTTGATTTCGTGGGGGGCATGAAATCTTAACGTCCCGTTAAGAAACTATGTACTATACACGTGTCATTACAGCGTATAAAAATGCTCTCTTTTTTCAGTTATTGACATATTTATAAAATTTTCAACTTATAATTTGACCTGCCATCTGAGGGGATGAATTGTCCAAACACAGACCGTTTACCTTATACAATTCTTAATGCTGTTCTTGCACGGAATCTGATTTTGACCCTCTCGAAGTTCCAATCTGTGTCTCGTCAGTTATGCTCTTATTTTCACGCACATGAAAGAAAAATAATTCCTTCATCTTTTCTTTTTCTTTTTGTTTTTGGATTTGAGCCATCACCCACGTCTTTTTCATGCAACTACCATATTCTTTTCGTCAATTCTTTAATGCCCGTTGATCAGTTTCCATGGACAGAGTCACGCCGTTGAATACGAGACCCCGTTTTTTTTTTTTTCCTGCGTTTCTCCGTGTACTTTATCATTTTGTTTGCCCAACAAAATCAAAACAAGAAACTATGATTGCTAGAGTGTCAGCTTACACAACTAAATCAATATGATAATCGTTTCTTGATCCAGCGACCATCTTGTCTAGAGGCAACAAACCCCCAACATAAGTCTTGTTAACATTTTCAAGAATGTGGTCGACCTGGACGAGTTCTGAAGCTTTTGCGATAGGACTGGGGGCTACATGTTCTTGAACAAATCTTATCCGCTGCAACACGACTAAGTTACGTAATTCTCGTCATATAGTCATCGCATATATTACGTTGCATATTTTACTTCTAGGAACATCTGTACCTAACAGAAATGGCAGCCTGGAAATGGACACTTATAGGTCAGCAAGTATTCGATATAATACTTCTAAAAGATCGGGAAATGAAGGATATATATGGAAGTCTTTACAATCTCTAAAGATAGTGTCGAGAGTCGATTTCACGTCAGATTTGGGAGCGTATTGATTTTGAAGGACATTATCTAAGTTGTCTTTAACTAGGTATTATTACAACAATATTCACTAATCCATCTACCACATGCATTTGCCCTTCCAAATAGGGTTCCCATCAATGCGAGTGTCTAAAAAGAATCACGCGTTAATAGGATGGGTGACTGCTTTTACATTGACGTGGACACTTTTCAAATCGATGTATACATAAACAGAAACGCATTAACAATTTTCGTCAAACATGCTCAAGAAGGATAGCTTGTTCACTATCATGGCATTAGCCTTAGTTTATTCGTTTTAGGTAAGCAAGACCCGTCTTGCAATCCCCCCCTGTCTCCCCCCCATATCGCATTAACCAAAGAAGCTACATCAATAAACAAACTGTTTATGACAGCAGAAATATATATCTAAGGCTTCTTTTGATATATGTAATCCAGATTTTAGCAATAGGAGCGAGTTGAAGACCTGGATAGAGCAAATTCAATATGTCATGTAAACCGTATCGGACTGCGTAATTTTTTTTTCCCATGCGACTAGCTATGATGGTCATTATTCCGTAATATGCAATCGGATTAGAGGAAGCCGAACGACTCTTGGTCGACAAAATTTTCTTATGTCCCCCTTTCCTGATAAAGAAAAAAAAATCATCCTTCTGGAGGCAGGATCATTAGGAAAGCGGTCTTTGAAATATATAGGAGAGCTGTCCCTGTGAGACAAACCAAGCAACTGCTCAGATAGCTCGAGCTTCTGACATTAACGTAGTACCATGGCTTAAAAAGAAGTGATTAAATCATTGAGGAAGAAAAATAGAAAAATGGGTTATATTGACATAGAAAGATCATATTATATTTATATAAGCGGAGTAAGTGTTCATTCATAATTCGTGGGCCAATAACACACAAACAAGAAAAAGTTCAGTGCTTTTACTCCACAAATACATGAACATGAATTAGCAGCCTTAAATTTTCTTTTTCTTTTTTTTTGTCGTGTAAAACCAACAAAAGTGACTGCTCATCCACAACCCTAAGCCAAAACCTTCTTTCTTATTTTGCTGGTTCTACATCTGATGATTATGCGCATATCCCATTTCCTATATATACTGCGAATCACGAAGCCAGGCATTTACTTTGATCTCGAATCGGATGTCGGATAACTTCCCTCGGCCACGCAATCATGGAATCGTCGGGAAGAGCGAACTCGGGCTCCGGCGATGATGGGAAGAGTGCCACCGCTTGTCCACGTGGCCACTGGAGACCTGCGGAGGATGAGAAGCTCCGGCAGCTTGTCGAGCAGTACGGTGCGCAGAACTGGAATTCTATTGCAGAGAAGCTTCAAGGAAGATCAGGCATGAAATTTTAATTCGATCCGTAGAGATGTGCATATGAACTCTCTCTATCTTTTGGATCAAATTTAACTTTCCAGGTTTAAGTTTGTTCTCGCATATTTTCAGTTCTTGTAAGTCAATTCACGATCAAATGATGGAATGCTGTGTGCTGTTGAAAGTTCAGTTGGACCTCCCTTCCTCTCAGATACTTCTAGGTGGCTCTTATTTTGTTTAATTTACTGTAATCATACGGCCAAGTATAACTTTAGAGAGTATAATTGAAATTTGGTTTGACTCCTTTACCAATTAAATCTGCAAATGATCTTCGGTTTGAATGCTAATAATTCAGAACACTTGTTTTTTTACAGGAAAGAGTTGCAGATTAAGGTGGTTTAACCAACTCGATCCAAGAATTAACAGGAGGCCGTTCACCGAAGAAGAAGAGGAAAGGCTTCTCGCTGCTCATCGTGTGCACGGAAACAAGTGGGCACTCATAGCGAGATTATTTCCCGGCCGGACGGACAACGCTGTTAAGAACCATTGGCATGTTATAATGGCCAGAAAGCAAAGAGAGCAGTCCAAGCTCTGTGGGAAAAGAAGCCACCAAGAGTACTCTCTCGGTGACACCACTGGTTTTCAAGGAAGAAAGACTCATTTCCAAGATGAGTTGCTCGGTTCGCAGTTTGGGAACGATCAGGGGAAGGGATTTTTCATCTTTCACGGCCCCAGTAGGGAGAGAAATTTCGCTCTGTCATCATCTTCGTCGGCTTCTTGGACGTTAGGCAGCCAACCGCTCTCAAAGTCTACGCACAACTCATCTTCAGTTGATAATTTAAATAGAATGGAAAGAAGAAATTACTACAATCGAGCTTCCAGTAATTATTCGGCTACAGAGGGGTTGAGAAGTTTGAGCCAACCCTTCCATTCCCATCCATTTTCATCCGTCTCCAGTGCTCACTCTATTAGCCCTTATCGGAGGGTCGTTCCAAGTCCATTCGGGTATGTTTGCCTCGATGACGGCTGCAACGCCGGTAACACGACAAAGAAACAGGAGACGGTGAGCTTCCAGGACGAAATGCCAAGGTTAGAGAAGATGAGATTGCACGCTAATTCGACGCATCAAGAACAAGCAGATGAGTCTCTCAAGCACAAGGGTGTTCCTTTCATAGATTTCCTTGGCGTGGGGATTTCTTCTTGATATGTCTATTGATCCCTACAGAAATTTTCCCAGATATTTATCCTTGTCTTTTTTTTCTCTTCTGATGATCTAATCAACTAATTAGTAGTTTGAGGAATTTCACATAATCTTCTTCTTGTTATAATTCACATGTTTATAAGAAGCGGTCAACAAATTAATGAAGTAGTTCTCTGCTAGTCTGATGTTCATGCAGGTTATAGCATCTCTGTGATCTAGGTTTTGTCTTACTGCTTGAACTGGTTAATGTTTGTTCTTGCACTCCCTTTTGTTCTATAACTTCGACTTGTAATAAGAGTTCTTCGAGTCATTTTCTTCCCTTTTGTTCTTCAATTTCCTTGTCCCATTCTCATTAACGTATGTATACCTGCTTCGCGAATCGACATTTTCGTACAAGATGCACTATTGGAAAGGAACTAATATATTGTTTCTAAGACATCCACTTTGATTTGTAATGGAGTTAGGTAGAGATAACAAATGCTCGAATATCTCAAGCAGTCCATGCATGAATGAACGCCACACAGCTTAGGTTTACGAGCAAATTGAGTTTGGTATTTTCATAGGTAGACCATAACAAACAGATATGAACAATAATAATAATAAAAAGATGCTCCATGGATAAGCTCCACTGATGTGATAAAATTGAAATCTTACCCTAGCTAGTGATTCTATTGAACACCATGTGTAACTAATAGTCGGTTCACCTTCTACAATGGTTAATTTCATCCTATTATCTACATAGGCAAAAACTAGCAAGCTAGCAAAAAGGAATATTTAAATAGACGATATTTTCGGCTATGTAGGTCTCTTTTCAAAAAATTGAATAGACTGTGAATGAAAGCAAGACCAATGCCTTCATGAGAAAGTTAAAGAAAAACACAAATTATAAGATATTTTTTATTTTTCGACCTTCTTTATCTATAGGATGACAATGACTTGCTATTTGCCACCAATCATCAGTCCTTGAGGTGATGAATTTTACATTTTTTATGTAAGCTAGCAAAAATTGGGAAACATGTGTAATCAATTTTACATTTTTTATGTGGTCTGTCATGCAAATTGTCATTTAGCAATCATTGATTGACCAATTATTTTGATAGAAGCGATCGTCAATGGCCAGCTCATAAAACTAACTTATTCCATATGTGAAGAGACATTGTATGATGTAAAAATATCGAATGGGTGGTAGCCGCCACACCTCACGACGAAGCCATGCCCTACCTTTTTTAATTAATGTTATCTTTTTAAAAGTAAATTTTAACTTTTTCTTAGTCTTGTAATTTAATTTAAATAAGATTCGAAAAAAATAATTAAGAATGCCATGTGGAGAGAGAAATTCATTTAATAATGCCATGTCAGCATTTTTCGCTGGATAAATTGATAGTGTTAACAGAAAGACTCGATTGCACCAATTTGATAAGTTTTAAGACTCAATTGCACTTTCGCGATAGGTTTAGACCAAGATGACGTCGTGTTAATTTCATGTTTCATGGTTTATCCACGTCATCATCACATAAGACGGACAAAATATTTTAAAAAAAAATCAGGTCAACATCTTTCGTTAGTCAAGTTGAACAGAACTAACGAAATAACTTGATTGCGCCAATTTGACAAATTTTGAGACTTGATTGCATTTTTCTTAAGGTTTATAATTCGATTGCACTTTAGGGACTAATTTGTGTTGGGGCTAACAATGCAACCTAGAGGGGGCTCAATAGGTTGTTTTCAAACTTTTTCAGGTTATGCAGAAAACAATAGGTGATGAGAAAAAGATCGGGTGAGCAAACATTTCGAGCAACAGTATCTGAATGTATGTATAGGAGATAGATCAAATAAAAGATTAGCACACCACATATATAGTGGTTCGACTTAACTACCAAGCCTATATCCACTCCATATAACTGACAACTACAACACGAGCTCGAATGCACTAGTAAGTTACCTTACCAGTTGCAAACAGCGAGATGATCTTTCTCGTGATAGATCAGCGAGATGATCTTTCTCGTGATAGATCACACTATCTTAATACAACCTTACTATTCAGAGATGTACACTTGATTTTGCACAATTACAACGCAACTAAAGATCATAAGATCTTTCATAGCTAAGCTTTTCAACTAGAACAAATTCTAGAGCAACTTTTTATTTTCAATTTGTCCGAACTCTCTTCTTGGCCTTCATGCCTTTCTCCTTTTATAAGCTTTAGCATTCTAGCCATTTGAACACCCTTGGAGAAGCAGAAGAGCCGTTGGAATTCGATGGGATATCTTGTTCTCATGTTGGGGCAGTTTTCCTAAAGTCAGTTTGGATTCGCCTAAAATAGGCATTGAGCTATTGTACCGAGCAGACAGTTTTTTACTATACTCTAACAGAGCAGTGGATTGTTCTCGAGAAGCTTCAAAATCTTCCCATTCGCCGTTCCCATCAATCATAGGTCACTTTAGCCAATCTTTTTGAAACATCAGCTTAAGTATTTTTTATACACCTTATCTAACCAGATCTTTCAAGCTCCGATATCAAATATTCAATGACCAAATCTTTTATCATCCTCAGCAGATGTTTTTACAAAATAGCTTCAGGCTTCATGCGATTTTAACTCGATGACCATTGTGTAATTCTTAGCCATAAATATCAAACATCTACACACCAAAGATAAATCAAATACCAGATGATAGTTTGAAAATCATCAAAATGTTTTATAAGATATTTCTCCAACAATCTCTCCCTTTTATATGATGACAAAACTATCCCGCAGATGTGAAGTAGGATAAATTTTATAGAGTACAATAATGCAAAGATCTACATAGCTAATATTTAAGTGATAAGGCATAATTGCAGATATGTGATTTCTCCGAAAAAGATTTGGAAATGGATCTGCAAAAAAACTGACTAAGCGAGTTAAGATATTCTTAACTTGCCCCCAGGCTCCCCCTATTTGATTTTGAAACGGTTTTGATTAAGATCTTTAGTCACAATTCAAGATGTTCTTGAAATAAGCGAGTTAAGATATTTGTAAAGAGAATCTTTTGTTTTCTTGACTTGCCCCCAGGCTCCCCCTATTTCTTAGACTCCTCGTGGTTTTATGCTTCCCTTAGCATTCGCACCTATAAACATCTTGTATAATCTTCTAAACACACATCTTGTATGATCATATAAAATATTGTATGATCCTGTAAACACATTCTCCCCCTTTTTGTCATCAATTAAAAAGATATTGCAAGTGGAATATAACATAGGCAAGAGAGATTTGAATAAGCATCAGTTTCATTCAATTTGGCCTTGGAATAGGGATATATTCAACAAAACAGTTGCAAGAAAAACATAAACAGGTAGTCATGCGCACACACAAAAAAAATCATTTGGTGTCGGTGCGCTTGCGTTTCTTTGAACCAAATGAAAAAAGGGAAGCTCGTGAATAGATTAGATGAGGCTATTTGAGTCTAGGTAGATAATGGTCCTCTCAAATTTGATCAGATACTTCGATATTTGGCCCGAGAACACCTTCAAATCTTGTACATTCGACTGAATAGCAAACAAGACATCCGATGGCGGTGAAGCAGAGGGTCTTGCTAAATATTGAAATCGTTCAGATTTAGGGGGACGAGAGGCCTTCTTGGCTGCTAGAGCCTTGCCTTTCTGCCTTCTCCTTGAAACATGCTATTCGGCACATTTTTCCTTGAGCAATTCTTTGGTGTGCTCATCATCAATGTGTCCAATGGTAACACTTCATTTTTTTGCGTTCACCATCTGTCCGATAAGTGCTCCATACGATATACCTCCTATCTTCCTCTTTGCCGTCCGATACATGTGCAAGATGATGAGGTGAGGGATAGATAGTGAAAATCCAGTGACCGAGGCCCACAGCACCTTAGCTTCAAATCTTGACACATCATTTGAGGATGAGGACTTGGGATGGAGGATGAGAGTCAGGATCTTTTGAAGAAAATTTACTTTGAGGGGTAAAACATTGACTGGCACAATCTTTCGAAAATCACGAGTGAAATTTGGCATTTCCAAAATAAAATTGTACGCTTCATCGGAAGAGATCTTCAACTTCTGATATGGACAAAAGTTGGTCTGGAGAATCTCAGCCAATTCCTCGGTAGTGACAATATAGTTTTTCCTTTCATCATGAAAAAGAAAAAGTGAGGATCAGGAAAATAAGATTTGAGTAAAAGAGGGTGATCAGGTTTGGACGGGATTGATCCTCCATCGTGCAAAGTTTCAAGAGTTTGTGTTTTTTTGAGTATTTTAGTGAGAAAGATTTCATGAGAGTCAAGATAATCAAAATCCACTACTCGAGGAAAAACCTCAATTCTTTTGGAAATAGAGGACCCAACCTTTTCGTGCATGTTACTAAAAAACAATGGGTCATTAAAAGAGGGGTCAAAACCAAAAATTTTTATCGGCTCAAAATTCATTATAAAAAAAAAACTCTATCATTGCCATCCCTACGTCTTTTGTCACTCAATCCCCCATTAGCCATAGGGAGATTTTCACTAACCTCAATATTTTCCTGAGGTAGGTCCTGAGACTTAAGAAGATTTGGAGCGAATAAGGTGACTTCCGGTATAGGAGGAGGTGTAGAAGCACCACCCGATGTCATTTTTTATGGACTTGTTTCCTTAGACTCCTTTGGTAGGTCTGCCACCTCCTCGATTGAGGACTTTCGGGGTGATCTTTTTGTCAGGGTTTCCGATGCAGTGGCAGAAGAGGCAGTCACGCTAGAATCTAGTGCAGTTGGTGCTGGAGGAATAATCTGTTCTTCTTTTTGTGTAATCTACTTTGGTTTCAACTTTTCTACGAATTCTCTGTATTGGGCATTGAACTTCTTCTATGATTTGATCATCATGGAAGGGATGGCGATCCCTTCCGAGGGCATAGAGAACTCAAGAATGCGAGCTCAAGATGCTTATTGCTTGACTTTCATGGCCAGGGATTGTGGAGTGCTAGCAATGGGTGAGGCAAGAACTGACTGAGAAGCCGTCCTGACTCACCTCCTGTCTGAATACTTGGAGCTGATACTTCAGGAAGGTTCGTGAGATCAACATTCGAAGGACCAGTAGCCTTGGCTCTTGCCTTGCTGACCCAGATAGATTTGCGAAAACCCATGGATGGAGGTGGAGAGAGAGAGAGAGAAGTGGAGAGGAAATGGAAAGTGAAACGGATGAGGATGAAGTGAAGAGATAAGGGTGCAGTTTAAAAAGAGAAAGAGAGGGGAGGTTAAAAAAGTAGTGGTGAAGGAAGGGGAATATGCTCCGTATAAATATGCATTCA
>JANUWG010000855.1:0-10268 GCA_025175695.1 Eugenia klotzschiana | reverse complement strand
GGGAGACCGCAGGACCCCACCACCACGGTGCTCCGGGTAAGACACTGATGTTAGCGCGAACGCCGCCTAGCCCTGGCGCGAACGTCACGGTTTGAATCAATTTAAGAACTCAAACTCAACCATGCATGTGAAACATGTTCCCTTTCTAAGTGCTCATCGGTAAACTCTTAGTTCAAGATCCTAACGCTACATGGCAGCAAAAGAACCTCCAGTACAACACTGCAGTTAGCTTACGACATGAACAAAAACAGCTTAAGATTGCCCTGCACAAATTTTGAGTCGACTGACAGATTCAAGGGCAACTTTCGACTCACTGGAACAAATAAGAGCTGGAGATTGATCATCTTCAGGTGCTTCAGGAGTTTTAACTCATTGTCTACGCATTCAATCGAAAGATAAGTCAGCACAAGAAGCATACTGAAAACATCATAGCAATGGAACATACCTTCAAAGAGCGGTCACCAATCAGGAGTATATCTAATTCTTCCAGGCACTGTGAACTCCGTAGCATGTATGCTGTCCCGGGAAGGTCCCATTGACTAACACCAGCATATAGTATCAGATTTTGACATCTTGACAACAGAGATGGCGCCTCTTCCATCTCCAGAACGGACAGAGCCTAAGCACATTCAGCAAGCAACATAGGAAAGTTAATTAATGTTTCTCTCTTTCCCTGTTTAACATGAATAAAGAACAACAAAATTACAACCCATCCAGATGCAATATCCTTTAACCCTGTCTCCCAGCCAGGAAAAGCCCGATAGGGACACTACAGGTGGAAATGAAAAAGTGAATGACTTTAAGACTAGAAACTATTTACATATGCCCCATAATGATTAGCAACATCTAGAGGGATTCCTTGGTTCACTATATGTTCTTATCTAATGACTTGGAACAAAATGTTATGAATCTTCCAGTCTGCCGGTACAAACACCAATAAACGGTGCTAATGACAGACACCATTCAAATGGTGAAAAGATCGAGCTTGCGCCTGCAAACACCAACCATTCATTGCACGAACTCCAAGCGGCTTCTCGGAAAGTTCCTTCACAAAGTCGCGGCGTATCCTCATGTCGTCAGCTTTAAAGACAAGATCCAACTGGGCTTCCACCAAAGAAGATACATTTTCAAGTCTGAACTTGGAAGTAGGCCACGAGTTACCAGATACCCTCGATGACAGCAAATGCCGACGAGCACTAACTCTTTCAAACTTGTCGCATCTATCGTAATGTTCTCCAGCCACGAGCACCCGCACAGCTTAAGGGACTCTACAAGAGGGCTTCCCCTAAGAATTCCCTTGCGGACATCGTCACTCGAATCCGCGTTGTTGACCGACAAGACCTTGAGACGAGGCCAGCTAACAGTAGTCCCATCCAAGGAGAAACGGCACGCGGTGGCTTCCAGCCTCACCAACGACCTCAAGCAACACAAGGACGTCGGCAGCCAATAAAAGAAGAGAAAGGAAAACGACAGGCGGGTCTCCTCCACGTGGCGCTCCTTGACGAAGCGGAAAATGAATGATTGTCGATGGGTCACGCTATTTCCATCTTAATTTTGGCTTTGGCACTTTCGAAAACAGCGCATTTATCTCGCATGTTTTGATTTAGTAGAAAATGAATGATTTAAAAAAACACATTTCTAAAAAGATCGTTTGTATTGCTTACAAAAATTGAATGAACTGAAAAATATTTTCATGGTTAACGAAGATATTTAGACTTAAATTAGAGTCGATAACGAAAATATTTTTAATTGATAGTCAATAACGTGTTTTCAAAATCGTTCATTTTTCGCGAAACAAACATGACTAATCAACCCAACAGTCTTAAATAATTTCTTTTCTTCTATTTCCCCCAAATGTCATTTTCGTTTGCTTGTTTCTTTAAGCCAGCGATGAGCGCGTATAGCTCGAGATAAAAGACACGGAGAAGGAGCCATGAAATGGACACTCCTTTGTAGACAAGGGAAGATAATATCAATACGAATCCTAATTGAACATTTTACCATCAGAAATTAAGTTTCCTTTTACAAATTTTGCATCTTTCGAAAGATTGGTTTCTAGACCATAGAATCGCTACACGTATTTCGTGTATAAGGGTCATCCTATATGCAATGGAGATGGCGGTCCACCTTCAGGGCGACGACGACTCAAGAAGGAGGCCCCGGGTTAGAGGCTGCGGAGGCTTGGGCTGAGATGCTGCTATGGTGGTCGCCGTCGAAACCATAGGTCGGGTAGCCGGCGTCGGTGACATGGTGGTTCAGTGTCGGGGTCAACGGTTGGTTGCCCGACGAGACCAGTTCGCGTCTCTGGTCCCGGCCGCTTCGGTTGAAGATGGACGTCCAACGAAGAAGATGGTGAATAGTGGAGTGGGCTGAGGAATGGTTTCGGGTTTGGTTTTTGGGCTAGGCCCAAAGCTGGCCCGAATAAACTGGACTGAAGGGGAAAAAGAAAGGGAAATGCAGGCCTAAATTAGGTTTCTGTAGTCAGCGGACTGGGTCCTCGGGCCTGAGTTGGGTCCCACCGTTTTTATTATTATTAAAATAATGTTAAAACGGAGAATATATATATATATTGTCTAATTAGGGTTTTGTGTGCTTAATTATTGATTGTTTTCCATGTTTATTTTGCATGACTTAGTTTTAACTTAACATGTGAATGTCTGAATAATTTGTTCTGTAATGCATATCTTAGTAGATAAATTAGCATGGTAATTGAAGTTTAATTCGAAATGCTTATCTTATCCTTTAATTTGCGGAACTTCGCTAACTATCTTCTTTGAGTGAGTGTATGTTCCGAATGCTTGATCTATGATATTGATATTCCAATGTGGCAATCGACGGTGATGCCCATGGAGATGGTAGCTCATTGAGGCTTGGTGATTGAAGACCGACGTCTAATCCGGTTTGATTTCATGTGTATCCAATACGCGCATCAGAGCTGTTTTCTTTAAATATCATCATTATAAATTTGGTTTACATGTGTACATTCTAGTCTTATATTTGGCATATATTTACCTAATTGAGTGTTTATTACAAAACTGTCTTTTGATAAATTTCCCGTTAATCATTTTCCTAGATGATAGGTTAAGGATAAATGGGTAATAGTACGAAATGACGGAAGAACATTATGCATGATCATCTAACACTGGTTAGATACCTGGTAGGTTTAAAATGATATGCAGAATGTGTGATCATCTTATTGAATATAAGTTGGTTATGTACCGAAAGGGTGCTTATTATTTAATTAGCGTAAACAAGTCCCCGAACTTAGAAGCTTCGGTTGCGTATAAGTCAAAATGATCCTCCCATGTCTCGATTGGTTTCTAGTCGATGTCAGTAAGCTAGTGGCAACTCCTAATAACTGTTTAAGTTGTTAATCCGTAAAACGAAATTCAACGTCACGTGAGGTGGGACTTAGGAGAGTTCGTGCCTAAACCAATAGGCAACACCTCCTCTAAACTCGCTGGACCCTTAGGAGAGGCTAAACCAGGTCGCGATAGTTTGGTGACTCCACAGGGGATTTTGGTTACGAACCTTTATAGACTTAGGCCGTAATAACCAATTGATTATTCCCTAACTTGATTTGCATTTTGCAGCGCAATGAGGATACCATGTTAGTCCCCCTAACCCTATGTCAGATAATTTTTACGAGTCGAGAGTCATAAAGAGGGAAGTGGTTGCTGACCCTTTTGTTTTGCAAGGAATCGTTGGAATGTATGTTATGCGGACATTTGTTGAAGCGATGTCTTATATACCATGCTGCGCATGTTTCGTCCTTAGTACTACACCTATTGCACACATATCCAGTGGCTAAACCCAGACTGCACCCCTAGGAAACCCTTAGGAGGTATCAGGAATAGATTAGGCCATACGTAGGTCTGTAAATGACATGATCATTTTGGACCCCACTTATCTCTTCGAAGTGATCGCCCCCACTCGATTATGTTGTTAGCATTTTAGAGGGCTGTATAACATTTCGTTGTAGATGGAACCTCGTGCCTTTACTCTACTCCACACTTTATGTGTCGAACCTCACTGTTAGCATGCGCACGTCTATGCCATTGACAGGTACTGTTCGTCAACCACTATGAGCAAGATTTCTTCGTTTATTAGTCCACTCCGAATTTTATTTCCGACAATGCGCAAAAATCAATTGGACGCCCCTGCATGGTCTAAACCCATAATTAAAAAAAAAATTGGTAATAACTTTTGGCAGTAAATCCTGAGCATAAATTTTCAAACATCTATAGTCTATCTCTATCATGTAGATTGTTATGTAATCATTTTCAAATGTGAGTTTAAAACCACATTATGGAAAATCTAAGAGAAATTTTCAAAATTAAATGCCGCTTTCTGTGCATTAAACTTTTGAAATTGAATGGGCATAATATTGATAACTGTGGACAATCTTTTAATGACGTCCCCTCTTATAATGAAATCGTAGCGAAGTACCGAATGCCTCTAGATTGAGATTGTATGGCAGGTATCGTCGCCCCCGTTTTCATATAAAAGGCAATCTCATTAGAAGAGTAGTTCTCCATCCAGGTAGTGACATTATTGTCTTTCTATCATAGGACATGAATAAAGGTCATTTTTTCAGATTCTCTTAATAGACCATGCAAAGATTGCGTTCTAAAGTGAAGCCTGAAGATGTTAAACTTATGTTCATTCTATAATTGGACGGAGAGCGTGAAGGCCACACTTCCAAATGAATCGATGATCTATCACCCAGTTCCGTGGAATGGGAAAATCCCATTCCTTGTTATTTTTCAAGCCAAAGTCAGTCAGCAAATAATGTGCAAAAATGGACAAGAAGAGCCAATCTGGGGCAACTCCTCAAAGGATGATTATCTATTCTAGAAATATCTCTTTTCTATTGAAACGAAAGGGATTTATTTATTTCAATTTCAATCATCTTGCTTATAATTTGACAAGATTCATTTGCTCTTGTAGATGGTAGTAGGGTATATCCACTATAGAGATGCAATCATGCCCATGTGAGAATGAAAAGGAAATCATTCCTGATCTCTCTCATTCCGAAATATATGTTGGATGTCTTTCCCTTTTTGCATATGCAGCAAAACAAACTAAAGGTAGACAAGATAGAGATGGTAGATGATCATACGCATGGAGGTGATGAACCGAGGATTCAAATATGACGGTTAGCCCTCCTACCGAGAAAAGTGGCTGCATCATGTTCGAGCTGGAAATGCCGACAATGGCTCTAAATCGAAAGGGACCAATGGATAGACTCAAGGGAGAACTGGGTTTTGGGACCTTACGAACCAAGAATGAAAGAGGACGAAAATGACATATCACGTTCCTAATCTTAGTCCAAATCATTACAGACAACTGATCAATGTCATCTTCAATATGCAAGAACACTTGATTAGAAGAAATCATAGAATAGCCGAGAGACATGAAATGTCATGGTCACCCAACTCAAATGAAAAAAAGTTTAACATAAACCAGACAATCTGACGGATGGCGCGATGCATATCCGTCCGTGTGGACAATGCCAATCCTCCTTACTAGGAAAAACCTAACAAGATGCAATAGTACAAACCAGTCTCAAAAGACAAGTGGGGCAGCAGACCCAACCATTGGGGCAGCCCCTAGCCACCAAACATGATGAGATCGTTTGATTCCTTCGAGTTCATGACTTCATGATCAACGACATAGCCGTCATGCTACGAAGCATGATCCATTGGTTGAAGTAGTTTTGTATCGATGCCCTCATGGACAAGGAGCTCAATACCATCTTGACGAAGCCGTGTGTATACATGGCCACAATGAGAAGCCCAGCTCTTGTGCTACGTCATCTACAGAGAGTTACTAATGCGGAGCTCAGCTAGAAAACGTTCGCCAATGACGAAAATGCGGGCCAAGTTCTCATGATGAAGAAGCATCACTCAAAAGAGAAGTGCAAAGTCTTTGAAGGAGCAAATTTCTCTGAAGGACTACAGAGTGTGACAGACGCAACAACCCATGCCAACAAGTTTGGATTGGATCAATTCATCCAACTTTGGCAGCAAGATGTATCGTTCCTAACTTATTTCGACTGAGGATAGAAATAATATGTTCTATCTCTCATTTTGTAGATAAATGATTGTACTCAACCATAGTGACAATACATCTTACGAAGAAAAGATGAAGCTGAATAATCTACTTGAGAAAAAAGGGAATATTTCGCTCCTGAAGTCAAATTGATTCAAAATGCAAGCTAGTGCATCATTTATGCTCACATAGGTGAAAAGGCGAGCATGGGAAATCAAACATCAAATCTTGCAGGTTTATGATGAAATGACCAGTAACTCGAATTCTCGAAGAGGGGGATTCTTCAAACTCAGACAAATGACAACAAAGACCAGAGTGAGATCAAGTTTGAATGGAACCTCCACAAGGAGTTGAAGCCACTGACAGCAGAGCTGATAGTAATAATGAACTCGAGCAATGAGGACAGTGTTAGAGAGATCAAGATTGGGGCAGGATTGCAAGGAACAGAGGCGGCCAAATTGATCAACCTTCTTTGAGAGTTTCAAGATGTGTTCGCTTGGTCTTACACCGACATGCCATGGTTGGACCTGGAGATTATGTTGCACGCTTTGCCCACCAATCTAGATACACCACCGAGAAGCGACGATTGAGAAGGACAAAGCCTAAGTTGTCCAAGAAGATTGAGCAGGAGGTGATGAAGCACCTGAAAGTTGATTTCATCAAGATTGCTTATTATTCCGAGTGGATAGCGAATATTGTCCTAGTGATGAAGAAGGATAGCAGAATGAGGTGTCGATTATCAAGATCTCAATTGGGCTAGACTGGAGGCTGACTTCCTGCTCCCGCACAATGATGTTATGGTCAACAGTACAGCTGGATTCGAGTTATTCTCTTTCATGGATGGTTTTTCTAGCTACATCCATGTATGGATGAAGGAGTGGGATAAAAGCAAGACTTCATTCATAACCCCGTGGATTCAAGCCCTCGCCGCCTGGTTCCAATTTTTTTTTTTCAATTTTTAAAAATTTTAAGTTTTTTTTTTTACATTTTTTAGCTTATTTAAACTTTATTTTTAAAAGAGGTCCACCGTGGCATTTTTTGAAGTGCAGAAATCTAGTTGCAGTCCACGTGGACTTGTTATTAATTTTTAAATGTCATTTTATTTTAAAAAATTATTTATTAATTACACGTGGCACTTTTGGCCGGAATAGGCACCAAAGTGATCCTTTTATCTCCGACTTGGCACTAAAGTGATCCGTTTGAAAGTTAAGACATCAAAGTGATCTCCATACATAAGTTAAGACACTAAAAGTGTCCTTTTGCCCCCCATGGGAAACCTCCTATTACCGGTTGATGTCATTCAGTCTGAAGAAAGTGGGCGATACACACCAAAGAGCCATGGAAGACTTATTCCATGACATGATACATAGAGAAATCGATGTCTATGTGGATGACAAGATCACAAAGGTGAAGCCAGGCAAGGATCACATCGAGGTTCTGCGCAAGCCGTTTGATTGCCTACGAAGGTTCTAGTTTAGTCTCAATCTTGCAAAATGTATATTTGGGGCAGAATCTGAAAAGCCATTGGGCTTTATAGTCAGTCCCAGGGCCATCGCGATCAATCCCTCTATGGTGAAGGCCATATGCGAGTCGTGACCCCCATCTTCTGTGAAAGAGGTTCGCAGTCTGTAAAGCTAAATTACGCGACAAAGTTCATATCCCGGTTATCGAAGACAACCAAACTGTGTTTTGTTGAAATTCGGCATTACCTAACCCATTTTCCAGTTCTAGTGCCGCCCGCTCTTGGCATCCCTTTGATCCTTTATCTCACCATCGAAAAAGAGTCCAAAGGAGTTGTTTTTGTGCAGAAAAGACTATCAGATGAGAGGAAGTGCGTGATATGCTACCGTAGTAAGAAATCCTCAAATTCCGCAGTTAACTACTTAGAAGTTGAGAAGACTTGTGTGGCTCTAGTTTGGGTATTGCACAGATTGCATTAGTATACCCTTCTTCACTAGAGTTTATTGGTCGCTAAGTGTGATCCCATTAAGTATTTACTAGAGAAGTCGGCGTTAGTTGGGAGGTTGGCCCAGTGGCAAATGCTCATTTTCGAATTCGACGCACATAGCACGTCGTAAAAGCCAATGGAGGGGATCACCCAACGCAGCACGGTGGGGTATGCCTTTCTTGAGTCGGCACTTAAATGAAAAGCAACGCACCCCAAGAACACCAACAGGGTCGCGGCCTGGTGGCATGGGGAGTAATAATGGTCCGGAGCGCCTCGAGTACGATCCCTAGGGTTGGCATCAACAAGCAATACTTAGTTCATTGAAGTTGGCCTATCTTTTGATCATAACCAACCATCCCGTCACTGTCCAAATGTAAAATAGTGTACTCGGTTCCATCAATAGTACTTCTCTTCATCGGTGCACTCATCAACCAAAGGCAACTCTCACACTGCTAGAATTACAAAAACTTAACAGGCACATTAAATCCATTTCAAGTCAAATCTCCCCGGAATTTGCATATCCTAGCCTGAAGTGTTGTATCTTCACACCTGAGCAACGCAAATGCTTAACAAAACTTCTCTTCCAAAGCTACTATAAAAAACAACACCTAACTCAATTATTCCTTGACTTCGCACACCAATCCCTAGAACGGCGGAATTAGTTTTGATAAATCACTATCAAACAGAGAACCTAACTCAATTACTTTTTGACTACGCATATCAAGCGCTAGAAGATGCTTACTGTTTTTGAAATCCATGGAATGAAGTAACGAAGAAACGTGAATTATTCTGAACACACGAGTCACTTCCAATCCTAGCTCAAATTCACTGGCATCAAAATCGAGCTCAACTATGAAGAAACGTGAATTACTTCTTAAAACGCGAATTACTTTTGAACAAGCAAATCACTTGTGATCCTACCTCAAACTCACCAACATCAAAATCGAGCTCAACTATGGAGAAACACAAATTGCTTCTCAAAACGCAAATTACTTCTAAAAAAACAAATTACTTCTGATCCTATCCACACTAGATAGCTCCAACTCACCCACATCATAATCGAGCTCAACTCCTTCCGACCACAACCCCAGCCAAAGACGATGCCAATAGACATTTTCACGAGCTGCAATACCTCCACAACCTTCGGATTCATCGTAAACATCCCCTTCCCGTCACAAAATAAGAAATGGATCGGCCATGCAGCTCCGATGATTGACGCCGATGGCAAAGGAGCGTAGGTATCTCTCCCTCTGCCGATCATCGTGCTCGCTCCTTTTGAGAGAGAGATATTTTTTTAGTTTGAGCGGGAAGGGAGTTGAGATGGGATTTTTCAAGCGGGAAGTGAAATGAGCCAGAAAGCGAAGGAGGACAAATTGGATGGTAAAATACATAGGTTAATACCACGAAAAAAACTTAAATCGGTATATTTGTGACAAATTTATCCCAAATTAATACAATCGCACTAAATTCGTTCCCTATTGGTTTTCATTGAATTTTATTATTAAATTAGTGAGTTACATGACAGGTGTACCTATTTGGGATTTTTACCCCACGTTTATCACAAGCATAATAGTTTGGATTTTTTTTGTGATATTATCTCAATATAACAGAATCTAACGAAGGATAAAGGGGCTTTTTGCAATAAAAAAAATTAATGAAGGGTAAACTTTTCATATAATGTTAATCAATTTTCCTTCAAATAAGAGAAATAACTATCGCAATCATAAAGGTAAATTTGTCTTTGCCAAAATTCGAAATCCGAATGGACGGTGCTCTAATCTCAATGGTAGGGAAAATCGAACACGTTACCGTGTTCTACCTCATTCAACGTAAGTTTAGGGAATGATAAGATTGTATTTGTAGGTAGACGTAGTCACGGAGGGGGATTTGAGATGTACTTTTGTTTCTCTTTGTACTCGATGGAAAGGAAGGAAATCCAAGTACATGCAATGAACCTTATACTCATGTCAAGTAGAAGGCAGGCTAAAATACAAATTATCCAACGTAATCTGAATTTATAAATGTATGTGCATGCGTGTGTGTGTATTTATGTAATCCTAACCATGCTAGAAGTATGATTATCGGATGAACTTTTGCTGTTGATTAGCTAGGCTGCTTATAGAGGAGGATTTGTTGCTAAGGAATTGAGCTAGGCAGGTTAATATTGTTAGTTTTAAATTTTATGGTGTTCTAGTATCCTTACTTGTTGAATACCTATGTGTACTTTACTGCAAATGTCGTCAAGAAATTGCCAGTTTTTTATAGC